>CM036557.1:2520000-2810000 GCA_020745685.1 Tautogolabrus adspersus
CAGTGTCAGGCTGTGCTGTTACCAAAAGCAACTCCTGTCTGGATTACCAACTGCGGTGCCACTTGTTAATGCGTCTTTACGCACAGATAGGAGGCGGGGCCAGTGCGCAGCAAAAATAGGTCTACCTATTTTTAACCACATTGCTCCATTCATTCAGCGGATACACAGATTTAACCTCAAAACAAACCAAAGAGAGTTTTTTTGGGATAAAAATGGTTGTTTGCTGTGGGCGACAGCACCAACGAAATTCCAATTAGAAAAAAAAGTCGAATGATTACAACTTGATTTGACTTGTACACACTTATAAAAAGCTTAAATGACCTGTTCCAGTTGCTCTTCCTCTATGTTACTAAACAAGGGATTCACATTTTGAAGCTGCAAACTTTATTTTATTTAAAGGACAATTAAACACAACAAACACAGATGTCATGTGACATATCTTCAACTTTATACTTTCTAAAGAGCTGAAAATGAACTCTAACAATATATGTGTGCATATATGAATACATGTATTTGTATTTAATGGACCAGGTGCCATCACTTCCTGTATCTTCTGTGCATTCACTGTCTTTGCAATAATAATCTTATTTCTAATATATATATATCTTTAGTTACTTTTTAGAAGTATTTTTCATTGGTATTTCCTTTTTCCTTTTACATATTCATTTCTTGAAATTGGTGATCGATAAAGATGATCTTATCTTATCTAAAAGCTGATGAAACCATAAAAAACAAAACACCAGGGGTTCAATTGTTACATCTTCAACTTGTCAAACATTTTCGTTTGACAAGTTTGGACAATTTACTCTTTCACTGCTTTAAATTTCATTTTTTTAAAATTCAATAGAGCTCTAACAGGGAGTTGACCTCTTTGCGGTTTAGTTGGTGTCTAAGCAGGGTAACACATTTCACTTTTATTTGTGAAAGGCTATTTGGCTCAAACTAAATATGCTTTTTTTTTTACTTGAATAGCCAACATTGTCCTTGAGGTCAAAGTCTAGAAGAATAATGCCACATGGGGAAAAAGTACATTACGTACACACACGGACAAACAGGATCCTGTGGACATGCATTAATGGAGCGATGTCAGAGTGAAGGGGCTGTCCACAGCGAGCGCTCCTTAGCTGGTTGGGGGTTCAGCGTCTTGCTCAAGGGCACATCGGCAGTGCTCAGGAAGTGAACTGGCACCTCTCCAGCTACCAGACCAAAATCCAGACTTGAACCAGCAACTCTCCGGGTCCTAACCCAAGTCGCCTACAGACCGATCTACCGCCACCCAATCTTTGGACCCTTTGGCGGATCTTGAACCACAGATTGGGATTCAAGGCTTCATTTTAGCGCCTTCGACTTCAGTAAATGTGCAGTAATAATCCAGTTTGTGGTCAAAGAGAAAAGGCTACCACTACAGGGCTCAAGTTACATTTTCAGCACCAAAAGCAGTTATTTAGATCCGCCAGACATAATGTTATCAGATTACAGAGTGATGCTTTCAGTCAGTAGAGTAGCTCCAGGCTCTCCTTCAGTCTGAAGTCACATTATTAGATTCCTGTGTCTCTGGGAAACGTATGACTAGTACTGAGTGATATCTGGGCCATAAGGTCGTAATGTAGGGCACATTCAAACCTTAGAAGATATTCTCCTTAAATCAACCCTTCAAAGGAGATGTTTCTTTGTTTCTAAAGCAAATATTAACGTTCTACAGCTGAGATCCATTAAGGTCTAGCTATATATTATGTACACCTCAAAACAAGCAGGAAGGATGTGGACAATTCCAAAAGGAATAACTATTGCCCCAAAATCGATTGTTCTTCTAGAACCAGAAGTGGGCCACAAACTGGGCTAAAGAAGAACCAGGCCAGGAAGTGAAGAACAGAGACACAGAGTATTCATTCCCCAAATTGGTCACAATCAGCCCCGTTAAAAGTGGATCACTCCACAATGATTACCTGCCCTCTGTTGATAATGAACAGCCTTGGGCATGGCAAAGAAAAGCAGCTCACCCCTCCTCACTGGCGCCCAACTTTCATGCGACAAACACACTTTTGCACGCCCTTAAAGCACCAATCAGTTGGCTTTGATTGTGTCCAAATGAGGGAGGAAAAAGTAGTCCCTCACAGCTCACCGCAACTTGTCTCGATTTGAACATGAAAACCAAGTGAGTTTGATCGATGCACTGCCTTTTGGTAAGAAAACAACCTTCCCTAACTTTGGCTGTAATACGAATATGATGTCTTTCGAATCTTGTTTGATGACATTACATAGGGCTATCAAACAATGACATTTTTTTCACGATTAATCACTTAATCGCAGTAGTTAATTGTGATAAATCACATTTTTAATAGCATGTTTGAAATTCCATTATTTTGCCTTTTCAATTTAAAAAAATCGTTAGGCTTTTATTTTGAAATTTTGAACCGTCTTAAGCTCAGAGTACTTCACTTGCTGTTTAAATTCAACCCTGCTTTTATTTTGAAATAGAGTCAGGACCTTCTGGTAGATGGAAGGTTACATGAACATCAACTCAACCACAAGTTTTTTAAAGTTAAACGAGACATTCAAAGATGCCGCAGTGTCGTTCTTTTCCATCACTGCGACTATAGGGAGACACTGGAGAGGTTTATCGACGGGGTGCCTAGAGGGACAGCGATAAAATAAAATAAATGCAAATAATAAAACGTATTTGTAGTCAGATAAGAAAAACAAATCATGCAACATCAATAATCATCGGCGTAAATCATCGCTAAATGACAACAGAGCAAAGGGCTTCAAATCAGAGGCACCAACACCAAGTGTTTTAATCATCTTTATTCAGACACTTTTAAACCTACCTGTTGAATCACACACAAACGTCAGATTAAAAAATAATGAGGACTTTGTCACACTGATGTCATCTACTTTAAGCGTGGATTGTTCTAACAGTTTGAACGTAGTGCAAACAAATGGATACAACAGTTTCTCTTGGGAAACAAACACTGATTAATGTCCCTTTTAAAAAAACATTTTAATTGCTCTGTTTTGTTTCCAGCACTGAGAGGTGACTGTCTAAATCCCTGCAGTGCTTCTGTATTTGTCTGCGTCTAATAGAAACAGTCGGCACCAAGGGGAACGCCCAGAAAACTTCACATCCGTTTCGCGCTGAGGGGGATAACAAAGCTCTAGCCACAATGCCAAAGAGCTGCTGTTTGCCCTAATGCACTACAAAAAGTTTTATATACTACCCAAACGAAGCACAGAGTCCAGTGGGAACATTATTGCTGCAAGCCATCAAGTGTGCGGGTGGACGAACGTGGTCACATGTGGGATCCAGAATCCAAACATGTGTATGTCTGTAGCCAGCAGCACTTCAGTACAGTTACCTTTAACGTTGTGTTCACCTTGTCCAAACACTGCAAGATGTTGCATTAATAGTTAGCATTTTTAAATACAATTCAATAATAATAAAAAGCAGGTGCATGGAATTCACTCAAACATGTTATTGTATTTAGTGTTAATGGTTGTTGGTTGCTGATATTATGTAAGGGATCATGCCAGACGAGGTGTCCAAGCATGGTATTGTAGTGTATGGTATGGTATGGTATGGTAGTGTATGGTGATCATCCAATGTTCTTAATGTCTTTAATTGTATTGAGCACATGTGTACTTCCTTGAATAAAAGAGGGCAGCTCTTCCACAAATGCCTTAATGTGGAAATCAAAACATTCCTGGTCTGCATTCAAGGTCCTGGTCTGCACACACGTCCTCACAGAAGCTGATATCACGTATTTCAAATACTTTTAAATCAATGTGACATAATTGTGTGTGTGTTTTTCTATTTTTTGTCAGCATAGAGTTGCAGATGCAGTTCATTCATGTCTCTAACGTTGTTGGAGAAACAGCGCCATCTGGTGGGCAGTGTTGTTCCTGCTTGATTGATTATGCCAGACAAAAGTCACATATACTGTATGTACCTGAAGGCCTCACGTATTCCAGCCCGTTTGTGTGTGTGTTGGTGGTGGGTTGTGACTCTTTATCTGTCATTTTGTAATATATTTCATCATATCAAATTAATAAATATTAGCTTATTTATTGTAAATGCATGAAAGAAAAGGATAATAAATGTGTATGTGTCTCTATTAGTTTCACTGATGTGAATCCTGCAGCAGCTCAGTGCACAATAATGACAGCTTCCTGCTACAATGTCCATATTATAGTTTTAATTCTTTTTGTGCAACAATTTAAATAAGGTTGTTTTTCTTTCTTTTCCGCCACGCATAAGTGGAAAATTGAGGTCCTGCTCTTCAACTCCTACATGTGGTCATGCGCATATGAGTCTTATTTCAAAGAGACTTATTCTGATAATTCACACAGTGAATTTTAAAGGTCTGAGTCCAAAGGAGAGCCTCAAAATGTCTGAGAAACATAATCAAGCACCTGTCTCTGTGGCCCAGGAGATGTTATGTTATTTAAGAAAGTGGCTATTTAAGAAAGAGTGAGCAAATAAAATGCACAGCCTGGTGCGATGCGAGGGTATGTATGTGTTTTTTTATAAAGAGGTACGTATGTATGTTTTTATATGAAGGGGTATGTATGTGTGTTTTTATATAAAGGGGTATGTATGTGTGTTTATATATAAAGGGGTATGTATGTATGTTTATATATAAAGGGGTATGTATGTATGTTTTTTATAAAGGGGTATGTATGTGTGTTTTTATATAAAGGGGTATGTATGTGTGTTTTTATATAAAGGGGTATGTATGTATGTTTTTTATAAAGGGGTATGTATGTGTGTTTTTATATAAAGGGGTATGTATGTGTGTTTTTATATAAAGGGGTATGTATGTGTGTTTTTATATAAAGGGGTATGTATGTGTGTTTTTTTATAAAGGGGTATGTATGTATGTTTTTATATAAAGGGGTATGTATGTGTGTTTTTATATAAAGGGGTATGTATGTATGTTTTTATATAAAGGGGTATGTATGTGTGTTTTTATATAAAGGGGTATGTATGTATGTTTTTTATAAAGGGGTATGTATGTATGTTTTTATATAAAGGGGTATGTATGTGTGTTTTTATATAAAGGGGTATGTATGTATGTTTTTATATAAAGGGGTATGTATGTATGTTTTTATATAAAGGGGTATGTATGTGTGTTTTTATATAAAGGGGTATGTATGTATGTTTTTATATAAAGAGGTATGTATGTATGTTTTTATATAAAGGGGTATGTATGTGTGTTTTTATATAAAGGGGTATGTATGTATGTTTTTTATAAAGGGGTATGTATGTATGTTTTTTATAAAGGGGTATGTATGTGTGTTTTTATATAAAGGGGTATGTATGTATGTTTTTATATAAAGGGGTATGTATGTATGTTTTTATATAAAGGGGTATGTATGTGTGTTTTTATATAAAGGGGTATGTATGTATGTTTTTATATAAAGGGGTATGTATGTATGTTTTTTATAAAGGGGTATGTATGTATGTTTTTATATAAAGGGGTATGTATGTATGTTTTTATATAAAGGGGTATGTATGTGTGTTTTTTATATAAAGAGGTATGTATGTATGTTTTTATATAAAGGGGTATGTATGTGTGTTTTTATATAAAGGGGTATGTATGTGTGTTTTTATATAAAGGGGTATGTATGTGTGTTTTTATATAAAGGGGTATGTATGTGTGTTTTTATATAAAGGGGTATGTATGTATGTTTTTATATAAAGGGGTATGTATGTGTGTTTTTTATATAAAGGGGTATGTATGTGTGTTTTTATATAAAGGGGTATGTATGTGTGTTTTTTATATAAAGAGGTATGTATGTATGTTTTTATATAAAGGGGTATGTATGTATGTTTTTATATAAAGGGGTATGTATGTGTGTTTTTTATATAAAGAGGTATGTATGTATGTTTTTATATAAAGGGGTATGTATGTATGTTTATATATAAAGGGGTATGTATGTATGTTTTTATATAAAGGGGTATGTATGTGTGTTTTTTATATAAAGAGGTATGTATGTATGTTTTTATATAAAGGGGTATGTATGTATGTTTTTATATAAAGGGGTATGTATGTATGTTTATATATAAAGGGGTATGTATGTATGTTTATATATAAAGGGGTATGTATGTATGTTTTTATATAAAGAGGTATGTATGTATGTTTTTATATAAAGGGGTATGTATGTGTGTTTTTTATAAAGGGGTATGTATGTATGTTTTTATATAAAGGGGTATGTATGTATGTTTTTATATAAAGGGGTATGTATGTATGTTTTTTATAAAGGGGTATGTATGTGTGTTTTTATATAAAGGGGTATGTATGTATGTTTTTTATAAAGGGGTATGTATGTATGTTTTTTATAAAGGGGTATGTATGTGTGTTTTTATATAAAGGGGTATGTATGTGTGTTTTTATATAAAGGGGTATGTATGTGTGTTTTTATATAAAGGGGTATGTATGTGTGTTTTTATATAAAGGGGTATGTATGTATGTTTTTTATAAAGGGGTATGTATGTATGTTTTTTATAAAGGGGTATGTATGTGTGTTTTTATATAAAGGGGTATGTATGTGTGTTTTTATATAAAGGGGTATGTATGTGTGTTTTTATATAAAGGGGTATGTATGTATGTTTTTATATAAAGGGGTATGTATGTGTGTTTTTTATAAAGGGGTATGTATGTATGTTTTTATATAAAGGGGTATGTATGTATGTTTTTATATAAAGGGGTATGTATGTGTGTTTTTTATAAAGGGGTATGTATGTATGTTTTTTATAAAGGGGTATGTATGTATGTTTTTATATAAAGGGGTATGTATGTGTGTTTTTATATAAAGGGGTATGTATGTATGTTTTTATATAAAGGGGTATGTATGTGTGTTTTTATATAAAGGGGTATGTATGTGTGTTTTTATATAAAGGGGTATGTATGTATGTTTATATATAAAGGGGTATGTATGTATGTTTTTATAAAGAGGTACGTATGTATGTTTATATATAAAGGGGTATGTGTGTGTGTTTTTTATAAAGAGGTATGTATGTATGTTTTTATAAAGAGGTACGTATGTATGTTTATATATAAAGGGGTATGTGTGTGTGTTTTTTATAAAGAGGTATGTATGTATGTTTTTATAAAGAGGTATGTATGTATGTTTTTATATAAAGGGGTATGTATGTGTGTTTTTATATAAAGGGGTATGTATGTGTGTTTATATATAAAGGGGTATGTATGTATGTTTTTTATAAAGGGGTATGTATGTGTGTTTTTATATAAAGAGGTATGTATGTATGTTTTTATATAAGGGGGTATGTATGTATGTTTTTATATAAGGGGGTATGTATGTGTGTTTTTATATAAAGGGGTATGTATGTGTGTTTTTATATAAAGGGGTATGTATGTGTGTTTTTATATAAAGAGGTATGTATGTATGTTTTTATAAAGAGGTATGTATGTATGTTTTTATATAAGGGGGTATGTATGTGTGTTTTTATATAAAGGGGTATGTATGTGTGTTTTTATATAAAGGGGTATGTATGTATGTTTTTTTATAAAGGGGTATGTATGTATGTTTTTATATAAAGGGGTATGTATGTGTGTTTTTATATAAAGGGGTATGTATGTGTGTTTTTTTATAAAGGGGTATGTATGTGTGTTTTTTATAAAGGGGTATGTATGTATGTTTTTTATAAAGGGGTATGTATGTATGTTTTTTATAAAGGGGTATGTATGTATGTTTTTTATAAAGGGGTATGTATGTATGTTTTTTATAAAGGGGTATGTATGTATGTTTTTTATAAAGGGGTATGTATGTGTGTTTTTTATAAAGGGGTATGTATGTATGTTTTTTATAAAGGGGTATGTATGTATGTTTTTTATATAAAGGGGTATGTATGTATGTTTTTTATAAAGGGGTATGTATGTATGTTTTTTATAAAGAGGTATGTATGTGTGTTTTTTATAAAGGGGTATGTATGTGTGTTTTTTATAAAGGGGTATGTATGTGTGTTTTTTATAAAGGGGTATGTATGTGTGTTTTTTATAAAGGGGTATGTATGTATGTTTTTATATAAGGGGGTATGTATGTGTGTTTTTTATAAAGGGGTATATATGTGTGTTTTTTATAAAGGGGTATGTATGTATGTTTTTTATAAAGGGGTATGTATGTGTGTTTTTTATAAAGGGGTATGTATGTATGTTTTTTATAAAAGGGTATGTATGTATGTTTTTATATAAGGGGGTATGTATGTGTGTTTTTTATAAAGGGGTATATATGTGTGTTTTTTATAAAGGGGTATGTATGTGTGTTTTTTATAAAGGGGTATGTATGTATGTTTTTATATAAGGGGGTATGTATGTATGTTTTTATATAAGGGGGTATGTATGTGTGTTTTTTATAAAGGGGTATATATGTGTGTTTTTATATAAAGGGGTATGTATTTATGTTTTTTTATAAAGGGGTATGTATGTGTGTTTTTTATAAAGGGGTATGTATGTATGTTTTTTATATAAAGGGGTATGTATGTGTTTTTTATATAAAGGGGTATGTATGTGTGTTTTTTATAAAGGGGTATGTATGTGTTTTTTATAAAGGGGTATGTATGTGTTTTTTTATATAAAGGGGTATGTATGTGTGTTTTTTATAAAGGGGTATGTATGTGTGTTTTTTATAAAGGGGTATGTATGTATGTTTTTATATAAGGGGGTATGTATGTGTGTTTTTTATAAAGGGGTATATATGTGTGTTTTTTATAAAGGGGTATGTATGTGTTTTTATATAAAGGGGTATGTATGTGTGTTTTTTATAAAGGGGTATGTATGTGTTTTTATATAAAGGGGTATGTATGTGTGTTTTTTATAAAGGGGTATGTATGTGTTTTTTATAAAGGGGTATGTATGTGTGTTTTTTATAAAGGGGTATGTATGTGTTTTTATATAAAGGGGTATGTATGTGTGTTTTTATATAAAGGGGTATGTATTTATGTTTTTTTATAAAGGGGTATGTATGTGTGTTTTTTATAAAGGGGTATGTATGTATGTTTTTTATATAAAGGGGTATGTATGTGTGTTTTTTATAAAGGGGTATGTATGTGTTTTTTTATATAAAGGGGTATGTATTTATGTTTTTTTATAAAGGGGTATGTATGTGTGTTTTTTATAAAGGGGTATGTATGTATGTTTTTTATATAAAGGGGTATGTATGTGTGTTTTTTATAAAGGGGTATGTATGTGTGTTTTTATATAAAGGGGTATGTATTTATGTTTTTTTATAAAGGGGTATGTATGTATGTTTTTTATATAAAGGGGTATGTATGTGTTTTTTATATAAAGGGGTATGTATGTGTTTTTTTATATAAAGGGGTATGTATGTGTTTTTTTATATAAAGGGGTATGTATGTATGTTTTTTATAAAGGGGTATGTATGTGTTTTTTATAAAGGGGTATGTATGTGTGTTTTTTTATATAAAGGGGTATGTATGTATGTTTTTTATAAAGGGGTATGTATGTGTTTTTTATAAAGGGGTATGTATGTGTTTTTTTATATAAAGGGGTATGTATGTGTGTTTTTTATAAAGGGGTATGTATGTATGTTTTTTATAAAGGGGTATGTATGTGTGTTTTTTATAAAGGGGTATGTATGTGTGTTTTTTATAAAGGGGTATGTATGTATGTTTTTTATAAAGGGGTATGTATGTGTGTTTTTTATAAAGGGGTATGTATGTATGTTTTTTATATAAAGGGGTATGTATGTATGTTTTTTATAAAGGGGTATGTATGTGTTTTTTTATATAAAGGGGTATGTATGTATGTTTTTTATAAAGGGGTATGTATGTATGTTTTTTATAAAGGGGTATGTATGTGTGTTTTTTATAAAGGGGTATGTATGTATGTTTTTTATAAAGGGGTATGTATGTGTGTTTTTTATAAAGGGGTATGTATGTATGTTTTTTATAAAGGGGTATGTATGTATGTTTTTTATATAAAGGGGTATGTATGTATGTTTTTTATAAAGGGGTATGTATGTGTGTTTTTATATAAAGGGGTATGTATGTGTGTTTTTATATAAAGGGGTATGTATGTATGTTTTTTATAAAGGGGTATGTATGTGTGTTTTTTATAAAGGGGTATGTATGTGTGTTTTTTATAAAGGGGTATGTATGTGTGTTTTTTATAAAGGGGTATGTATGTGTTTTTTATAAAGGGGTATGTATGTGTTTTTATATAAAGGGGTATGTATGTGTGTTTTTTATAAAGGGGTATGTATGTGTGTTTTTTATAAAGGGGTATGTATGTGTGTTTTTTATAAAGGGGTATGTATGTGTTTTTTTATATAAAGGGGTATGTATGTGTGTTTTTTATAAAGGGGTATGTATGTGTGTTTTTTATAAAGGGGTATGTATGTATGTTTTTTATAAAGGGGTATGTATGTGTTTTTATATAAAGGGGTATGTATGTGTGTTTTTTATAAAGGGGTATGTATGTGTGTTTTTTATAAAGGGGTATGTATGTGTGTTTTTTATAAAGGGGTATGTATGTATGTTTTTTATAAAGGGGTATGTATGTGTGTTTTTTATAAAGGGGTATGTATGTATGTTTTTTATAAAGGGGTATGTATGTATGTTTTTATATAAAGGGGTATGTATGTATGTTTTTTATATAAAGGGGTATGTATGTATGTTTTTTATAAAGGGGTATGTATGTGTGTTTTTTATAAAGGGGTATGTATGTGTGTTTTTTATAAAGGGGTATGTATGTATGTTTTTTTATAAAGGGGTATGTATGTGTGTTTTTTATAAAGGGGTATGTATGTATGTTTTTTTATAAAGGGGTATGTATGTATGTTTTTTATAA
The DNA here is from genome assembly GCA_020745685.1 of Tautogolabrus adspersus. NCBI lineage: Eukaryota > Metazoa > Chordata > Actinopteri > Labriformes > Labridae > Tautogolabrus > Tautogolabrus adspersus. Next base: position 2,530,830 of record CM036557.1, read on the forward strand.
AGGGGTATGTATGTATGTTTTTTATAAAGGGGTATGTATGTGTGTTTTTTATAAAGGGGTATGTATGTATGTTTTTTATAAAGGGGTATGTATGTATGTTTTTATATAAAGGGGTATGTATGTATGTTTTTTATATAAAGGGGTATGTATGTATGTTTTTTATAAAGGGGTATGTATGTGTGTTTTTTATAAAGGGGTATGTATGTATGTTTTTTATATAAAGGGGTATGTATGTATGTTTTTTATATAAAGGGGTATGTATGTATGTTTTTTATAAAGGGGTATGTATGTGTGTTTTTTATAAAGGGGTATATATGTGTGTTTTTTATAAAGGGGTATGTATGTATGTTTTTATATAAAGGGGTATGTATGTATGTTTTTTATATAAAGGGGTATGTATGTATGTTTTTTATAAAGGGGTATGTATGTATGTTTTTATATAAAGGGGTATGTATGTATGTTTTTTATATAAAGAGGTATGTATGTATGTTTTTTATATAAAGGGGTATATATGTGTGTTTTTTATATAAAGGGGTATGTATGTATGTTTTTATATAAAGGGGTATGTAGGTATGTTTTTTTATAAAGGGGTATGTATGTATGTTTTTTATAAAGGGGTATGTATGTATGTTTTTTTATAAAGGGGTATGTATGTGTGTTTTTTATAAAGGGGTATGTATGTATGTTTTTTTATAAAGGGGTATGTATGTGTGTTTTTTATAAAGGGGTATGTATGTATGTTTTTTTATAAAGGGGTATGTATGTGTGTTTTTTATATAAAGGGGTATGTATGTATGTTTTTTATAAAGGGGTATGTATGTATGTTTTTTTATAAAGGGGTATGTATGTATGTTTTTTATAAAGGGGTATGTATGTATGTTTTTTTATAAAGGGGTATGTATGTGTGTTTTTTATAAAGGGGTATGTATGTGTGTTTTTATAGAGAGGTATGTATGTGTGTTTTTTATAAAGGGGTATGTATGTGTGTTTTTTATAAAGGGGTATGTATGTGTGTTTTTTATAAAGGGGTATGTATGTATGTTTTTTATAAAGGGGTATGTATGTATGTTTTTTATAAAGGGGTATGTATGTGTGTTTTTTATAAAGGGGTATGTATGTATGTTTTTTATAAAGGGGTATGTATGTGTGTTTTTTATAAAGGGGTATGTATGTGTGTTTTTTATAAAGGGGTATGTATGTATGTTTTTTATAAAGGGGTATGTATGTGTGTTTTTTATAAAGGGGTATGTATGTGTGTTTTTTATAAAGGGGTATGTATGTGTGTTTTTTATAAAGGGGTATGTATGTGTGTTTTTTATAAAGGGGTATGTATGTGTGTTTTTATAGAGAGGTATGTATGTATGTTTTTTATATAAAGGGGTATATATGTGTGTTTTTTATATAAAGGGGTATGTATGTATGTTTTTATATAAAGGGGTATGTATGTGTGTTTTTATATAAAGGGGTATGTATGTGTGTTTTTATATAAAGGGGTATGTATGTATGTTTTTATATAAAGGGGTATGTAGGTATGTTTTTTTATAAAGGGGTATGTATGTGTGTTTTTTATATAAAGGGGTATGTATGTATGTTTTTTATAAAGGGGTATGTATGTGTGTTTTTTTATAAAGGGGTATGTATGTGTGTTTTTTATAAAGGGGTATGTATGTGTGTTTTTATAGAGAGGTATGTATGTGTGTTTTTTATAAAGGGGTATGTATGTGTGTTTTTATAAAGGGGTATGTATGTATGTTTTTTATAAAGGGGTATGTATGTGTGTTTTTTATAAAGGGGTATGTATGTGTGTTTTTTATAAAGGGGTATGTATGTATGTTTTTTATAAAGGGGTATGTATGTGTGTTTTTTATAAAGGGGTATGTATGTATGTTTTTTATAAAGGGGTATGTATGTATGTTTTTTATAAAGGGGTATGTATGTGTGTTTTTTATAAAGGGGTATGTATGTATGTTTTTTATAAAGGGGTATGTATGTATGTTTTATATAAAGGGGTATGTATGTATGTTTTTTATAAAGGGGTATGTATGTATGTTTTTTATAAAGGGGTATGTATGTGTGTTTTTTATAAAGGGGTATGTATGTGTGTTTTTATAGAGAGGTATGTATGTGTGTTTTTTATAAAGGGGTATGTATGTGTGTTTTTATAAAGGGGTATGTATGTATGTTTTTTATAAAGGGGTATGTATGTGTGTTTTTTATAAAGGGGTATGTATGTGTCTTTTTTATAAAGGGGTATGTATGTGTGTTTTTTATAAAGGGGTATGTATGTGTGTTTTTTATAAAGGGGTATGTATGTGTCTTTTTTATAAAGGGGTACAGAGACAGTTACTTAACAGTGTTTGTCAGACCTTTTGACTCTTTCCTCTGGACTGAGACCTTTAAAAGTCACAGTGTCCCGATAAGGTTCGAACCCACGACCTCCGGACTCCGGGTCCATCCTCTACCTCCTGAGCCACAGAGACAAGTGCTTGATCAGGTCTCCCAGACCTTTTGACTCTTTCCTTTGGACTGAGACCTTTAAAATTCACTGTGTCCCGATAAGGTTCGAACCCACGACTTCCGGACTACGAGTCCATCCTTTATCTCCTGAGCCACAGAGACAGGTGCTTGATCATGTCTCCCAGACCTTTTGACTCTTTCCTTTGGACTCAGACCTTTAAAATTCACTGTGTCCCGATAAGGTTCGAACCCACGACCTCCGGACTACGAGTCCATCCTTTATCTCCTGAGCCACAGCGACAGGTGCTTGATCATGTTTCCCAGACCTTTTCAGTCTTTCCCTTGGACTCGGACCTTTAAAATTCACTGTGTCCCGATAAGGTTCGAACCCACGACCTCCGGACTCCGAGTCCACCCTCTATCTCTTGAGCCACAGAGACAGTTACTTAACAGTGTTTGTCAGACCTTTTGACTCTTTCCTCTGGACTGAGACCTTTAAAACTCACAGTGTCCCGATAAGGATGGAACCCACGACCTCCGGACTCCGGGTCCATCCTCTACCTCCTGAGCCACAGAGACAAGTGTTTGATCAGGTCTCCCAGACCTTTTGACTCTTTCCTTTGGACTCAGACCTTTAAAATTCACTGTGTCCCGATAAGGTTCGAACCCACGACCTCCGGACTACGAGTCCATCCTTTATCTCCTGAGCCACAGAGACAGGTGCTTGATCATGTTTCCCAGACCTTTTCAGTCTTTCCCTTGGACTCGGACCTTTAAAATTCACTGTGTCCCGATAAGGTTCGAACCCACGACCTCCGGACTCCGAGTCCACCCTCTATCTCTTGAGCCACAGAGACAGTTTCTTAACAGTGTTTGTCAGACCTTTTGACTCTTTCCTCTTGACTGAGACCTTTAAAACTCACAGTGTCCCGATAAGGTTCGTACCCACGACTTCCGGACTACGAGTCCATCCTCTATCTCCTGAGCCACAGAGACAGGTGCTTGATCATGTTTCCCAGACCTTTTCAGTCTTTTCCTTGGACTCGGACCTTTAAAATTCACTGTGTCCCGATAAGGTTCGAACCCACGACCTCCGGACTCCGAGTCCACCCTCTATCTCTTGAGCCACAGAGACAGTTTCTTAACAGTGTTTGTCAGACCTTTTGACTCTTTCCACTTGACTGAGACCTTTAAAACTCACAGTGTCCCGATAAGGTTCGAACCCACAACCTCCGGACTACGAGTCCATCCTGTAACTCCTGAGCCACAGAGACAGGTGGTTGATTATGTTTCCCAGACCTTTTGACTCTTTACTTTGGACTGAGACCTTTAAAATTCTCTGTGTCTCGATAAGGTTCGAACCCACCATCTCCGGACTCAAAGTCCATCCTCTATCTCCTGAGCCACAGAGACAGGTGCTTGATCATGTTTCCCAGACCTTTTCAGTCTTTCCCTTGGATTGAGACTGTTAAAACTCACGGTGTCCCGATAAGGTTCGAACCCACGAACTCCGGACTCCAATCCATCCTCTATCTCCTCGGCCACAGAGACAGTTTATTAACAGTGTTTGTCAGACCTTTTGACTGAGAACTTTAAATTCACTGTGTCCAGACAAGTTTCGAACTCAAGACCTCCGGACTCCAAGTCCATCTTCTATCTCCTGAGCCACAGAGACAGCTTTTTAACAGTGTTTGTCAGACCTTTTGACTCTTTCCTTTGGACTCAGAACTTAAAAATTCACTGTGTCCAGATAAGTTTCGAACTCAAGACCTCCGGACTCCAAGTCCATCTTCTATCTCCTGAGCCACAGAGACAGTTTCTTCACAGTGTTTGTCAGACCTTTTGACTCTTTCCTTTGGACTCAGAACTTTAAAATTCACTGTGTCCAGATAAGTTTCGAACTCAAGACCTCCGGACTCCAAGTCCATCTTCTATCTCCTGAGCCACAGAGACAGTTTCTTAACAGTGTTTGTCAGACCTTTTGACTCTTTCCTTTGGACTCAGAACTTTAAAATTCACTGTGTCCAGATAAGTTTCGAACTCAAGACCTCCGGACTCCAAGTCCATCTTCTATCTCCTGAGCCACAGAGACAGTTTCTTCACAGTGTTTGTCAGACCTTTTGACTCTGTCCTTTGGACTCAGAACTTTAAAATTCACTGTGTCCTGATAACGTTCGAAGACATGACCTCCGGACTCCAAGTCCATCCTCTAGCTCCTGAGCCACCGAGAGAGGTGCTTGATCATGTTTCCCGGACCTTTTGAGTCTTTCCTTTGGACTTGGGTGAGGCTTTTTTACTTTCTAAAATTAGACTTTTTTACTTGCTTAAATGAGACCTTTTCACTTGTTCTCCGGCGTATTTATCTTCGTCATTCGGACTCAGACCTTTTAAATTCACTGTTTTCCGATAAGGTTCAAAGCCACAGAGACAGGTGCTATAGTATGTTTCTCAGACCTTTTGAGGCTGTCCTTTGGACTGAGACCTTTAAAATTCACTGTGTGAATTATCAGGATACATCTCTTTGAAATTAAACTCATATGCGCACGACCACATGTAGGAGTTGAAGTTAATATTTAGCTAATAATAGATCAATATTTAATCATTTTTCTTCAATTACTTCCATGTTTTATGACCGACAGTCCTCAGATCAATGTTTTAAATTAGTACTCACTTGGAGGAACGAGACACACCAACTTTTGTCTATTATTTGTGGTTTTATCTTTTTTTATTAATATTTAACTATTAATAAATCAATATTTAATCATTTTTCCCACAACCTCCGGACTCCGAGTCCATCCTCTTTCTCCTGAGCCACAGAGACAGGTGCTTGATCATGTTTCCCAGACCTTTTCAGTCTTTCCTTTGGTCTCGGACCTTTAAAATTCACGTCGAGGATCAGCCTGTGTCCTCAATGACAGCCTGTCGGATCCTCCAACTCAGCGCAGGTACATTTTTTTTGGGTCTAACACTTGACTTTTTTGTCCCATAACCCTCAGGGTCTTTTAAGACCTTAAAAATAACTGTCTTTACTGCGTCCAACCTCAACAGCGATGGCGTGTTGCGAGAGGCCTTGCTTGTGCAGCTCAACAATCCTGCCAACTTCAAAGAGAGACATTTTTTTTTCCTTTGCCATCAGGAGGTCATGACAGTGTGAATGTCTGACAGAAAATGACATGAAAGCCAGATTTTAGCATGGATTTTGACTTTTTAAGGCTATGGTCTTAAACTTTTGATCAGCTGATGAACAGCCAGTTTGAGTTTAAATGCAGTTTTTAATAAATGCCTACTCTATGTTGTTTGTCTCTTGCTTCTGTTTCTTTTTTTTGCATTTTGAAGCTCTACTTACAACCTGGTTATGATCCACCACTGCGATATGCGAATACTTTGAATTTTCTCCCCGGTCTTAAGATTTTGTGCAGGTGTGTATTTGAGGTGATGTAAGTACTCAACTAAAAAATATATATAACATGGGTTTAGTCAACTTTAATTTAAGTTAGATATTTTAATGTAAACATTAGCATGCAATTCTACATACTGTACCTTTAAAGAAACAACAACCTTGTGTAATGCCTTTAAATATGGAGACTCAAAAAGATTTATACATATCAAAATATGGCTCATCACGGTTACCGACATCAGTGAGTGTTTCAGTACAAAGAAGCATCATCAGAATATGTTCAGAATTTGTGGACCAGCAGCTCTGATCACAGTGATACAGTTTCCCAACATGAATTCAAAAGGCTTTCAGCGAGTTTTAATATTTACAGTCTATTGTTTTAAGGGATAGTTTTCATAACAGTACAATGTTTAGTTTAAGATCATGTCAATGTAATGCATTCCGTACATATGTGTTACTTTTGTATGACCGTATCACCTGTACTCTCTTTGCATTTCTCTCCAGGAAAGAAACGAGTCCTCTGCCGGTGTCTGAGAGAAATACTGAAAATGATGCCCTGTGCAATAGCTCATTATGTTTGAGAACTGACTCTGAAACAAGAAGCTGTATGATCAATCCTTATCCAGGACCAGCACATTTTAAAGACTAACATCCAAATAAATGTTAAAGTTCTGAGTCCAAAGGAAACTGAAAAGATCTGAGAAACTGATCCCGGTGGCACAAGAGCTAGAGGATTTACTTGGAGATAGAGGATGAACTTGGAGTTTGAACCTTGTGAATTTTGAAGGTCTGAGTCCAAAGGAAATAGATAGAGGATGGACTCGGAGTCCGGAGGTCAAGGGTTCAAACCTTATTGGGACACAGAGAATTTTAAAGCTCTGAGTCCAAATGAAAGACTCATAAGGTCTGGGAAACATAACCAAGCGTCTTTCTCTATGGCTCAGGAGATAAAGGATGGCCTCGGAGTCCGGAGGTCGTGGGTTTGAACCTTATCGGGACACCTTGAATTTTAAAGTCTAACATCCAAAGTGACAAAGATAAATACGCCCGGTGACAATCTCCAAGTGTGAAGGGTATTGGTGGCGCAATGGATTAGGCTCGGGCTTGAGCTCCTGTTCCTTGCGGTGAGGTGCAGTCTCAGTTCGAATCCCACTGGGTTGTCGGTCCCCGGATGCTACCTGGCAAATCCAGGGCTAGGGGGGATTGTAAGTTAAGTAAGTTAACTAGTTTTCTTGGTTAAGTGAGTTAGTTACTTAATAAACTAGTTAACTTTCTTAAACCACTTTGGAATAATAATGTGTATATCTATCTCTACAGAACGAACATAGATCTAACAAAGATATCGGCCGATATATCGGTTTCAGATTTTTTCTATCCCACGTATCGATATCGATATCGGTATCGGCCCCAAAAATCCCATATCGGTCAGGCCCTAGTTTTTATTTCAAGTCACAATAACAACGGCAGTTATTTGAATATAAAAACATTTTATTAATGATACACCATTCAAATAAAACTCTGAACAATCCATTCACACACAGTTTGAAAGCAGACACTCCATTTTCAAAAAACAAAACAAAAACAGTACGATGACAAACAGTGGCACAAAAATATAAAGACAGAAAAAAGTAAGGCAAGTTCTTTACAAAAACTGTGATCCATAGATAAATATGACAGACAACTTAAAAAGGCACAAGGTATATACTGATATTGTATAATAGAAAAGACCATGCAGGCACATTAGGATGGACGGGGGTTGGTCTCGGTAGAATTGGCTTCCTGTTGTCTTGGTCTGTTCCAGGTTGTTACTAAGATCGTGGCGGATCCTGTGTGGCACTGAGGAAAGCTCGGGCCTCGGTGTTACAGAAGACGAAACATTGGCATGTGGCAGAAGCTGAGGTAAACTGCATTTATGTTTGAGATTGAAAACATGGCTTTAAGAACTCTGTTGTGATGATTTCAAAGTAAATCAATTCCATTAAATGAATCACTCTTTGGTAAAAAAAAAAAGAAAGAAAGATACAAAGAAAACAAAGGTAGTACAAACATTGGCCTGCAGGGGGGGGAACAAAGTCTGTAAAAAGCTCGACTGCTCCCTCAACGGATGACTTGGACTTTCCGCATCTGACCACCAGGGGGAAGCAGAGGGCCATCAAAGTGTATTTAATCCCTTCAGAGCAGAGAATGACAAAAGGCGACCCACACGGCACAGCAAGAGAGTAAAAAAAGAAGCCTTGCAAATTAGCTTGTCAAAACACATCCCAAAATAGGAAGATTGAAATTAGTAAATATTGGAAGTTCAAGAGCTCATTCAGAGTCCAAAAAAGGAAAAAAAAGACATCAGAGTATCCAGTGTTGGCACCTTTCATGAGGGGGATGTGATCTCACAGGAAGGCCGGCTTCTCAGAGCATGAATGACTGCGTGTGTTTAAAATCCGTAGACTGTGGGACAAAGACAAAAAAAATGATGTTATATTGAACTGTTCTATCACCAACATTTTTAAAGTATCTGTGGTTTGCTCTTGCTTAACAGAGGAGTTTTAAAAATGATATATTATGGGGTCTAATAGGGACTGAACATTTTGGATTTGGTCTAGCAGGGTCGCTGCTGCTGGCAGCTGCAAGACTCCCTACAACATAATCCCTGTTGACAAATGTGCCCTATCAAAGTACGCCCACCTAGAGTGCTTTTTTCTGCCACTGATGGGCTCAGATTGATATTAAAACTGTCGGACATGATTACAGCAAGGATCCCTACAAGATGGACCTCGTCGTTAACGTGGAGTGCTTCTTTTTGTAACCACAAACAGACGTTACATCGCTCTACTCACAGCCACCACATTCAGTTGACAAAAACAGAAATACATCACGTGAGATGCTGGTCTATGGCTGACTTTTTGTGCCACTACTTTTTTTTTGTGTTGGATCAGAGCTTACCCTTTAAAGTCACACAAACACACAAACTAACAGATTAAGGCAGCTGTACACCAGCAGATCCCTTGTTATGCAAGGTAAAATTACTCATTTTGAAAATGAAGTCGGATGGCTTTGAAGAGAGCATTAACAAAAGCTGTTTCTCTTTTGGAAAAAAAAAGGTTGTAACCCTTTTCAAAACGGTCTTTATACCAATCTGAGCCTGTCAGTGACAAATACAAGCACTTCACTTGGGCACGCTGACCCGAAAAGATGACCTGGAAGCCACTACATTGTCTACTTAAGCAGTCTACTGGAGCAATTCCAAACCTTTCTGCACCTACTAGACATCTACGCATCAAAATAAGTAGTGATAAGGGAAAAAGGAAATACTGGAAATCCCCTTCAAGTCAGCACTTTGCTTATGTTTCCAGTCAGAGCCCAACATGTGAGGACGGAGGGGAGGACGGGGATAAAGGAAATGTAAAAAGTCACTTACTTCTTGAGGCGGAGGGATGTAGTTGACATTGGACCTGAAAGACAAAGACATGGTAAGCACATCGGACAGTTTGACATAGTCACAGGAGGAAGACACTCGGGGCGGACAGCTGTATCCTGAGTCATTACTTGCCCTGCATAAATAATACACATCATACATGGCGAACATCCCATTGGCTAAAAGAAAGTCTGACTGTGACCTGGCAGTGACTGAGCGCAGTGGTTTGAAGCTGGAGTGAGGGACTGTGTAAGAGCAGTTGAACCTAACGGTCCTATTCTGGGTACAAAGACGCTCAGTAAGCAGGTTATTGCATCAGCTAAGCTAACGCTAATTTAAAAAGTTCTGCAATAAATCTGACTTTCATGAAGGTTTTGTTAAAGGTCTATGGTCATGTTTGAGGATGTAGTTTGTGACAGCCTAGTTTACAGAAAGCCTACCTTTACATATGCAACCCAACTCAGGAGCAGCACAAGCTAAAGCCTGCAGACTGCACATCAAGCTCTACGGCACAGCTGCAACTTAACACAAGCTGCAGGAATGATGCATGAAACAGCTTCCATCTTAATCAGGATTATCAGATAAACTGGAAACTGAATGTACACAAAATAAAGTCTACTCTGTACCCACACTCACTGCTAGTCCTCAGCTAGCCTAAACAGTTTCAATCATACACACAGTAAGTTTAACCACAAACTCATAACTTCATATTTTGATAAACACACTTGACCATGCACCAAAAAGTCGCTGCAGCCTGCCGAGAAACACCAATAAGTACATAGCAGCGATGTTTCACAAACAGGAAATAAAGACTTCATAAAGTTCTGACGTGTTGCTAAGCACATTGAAAGTCTTTCTGCTTTAAACTAACCGTCTTCCTCGCCCGAGCTTCATATTGAAAGGAAAGCATCTTTCGTTTTTTAACTGACCGCAAGAAAGCAAACACGCAATGTTTTTAAACGTAATTACATATTCAATAAATCTATAAAAAAACATGCATCACCGCTCGACACTCTGGAGAGTGACGATGCCTGTTGTAATCCATATAGCGCCCTCTGCTGGTGAAAGAGAACTGCTAGTGTAAGCTCAAAATTAAATGCTGTTTGACGTAATATCAGCGCATATCTGTGATCAAATTTGCCGATACGATAGTCACTTCATACGCTGATATATCGGCTGATATTATCGGCTGGCAGATTAATCGGTCGGGCTCTACTACCAACACCTCATGTCACACTTTGTATCATAAATGTATAAATCTGCTGTCAGCAGGTCTTTGACGGCAGCCTTACGGTAAATCAGCTCAACCACATACCAAAATATCAAACCATTACTTTAAGCTCAGCAATGAGATCAACTTCACAATGTTGTTTTAATAGTCATTGTTTCTCCATGTCTGTCTGCCTAACAGTCACACTCACGTGTCTTCAGTTCTGTGCAGGGTTTGGCTGCTGATGTGAGACGCACCGTGACACTGGGAGATCCAAAATGACCTGCAGGGGTCAGTGCGTCGGCTTTAAAAAGGGTCAACAACAAGAAGGGAGGTCATGTCGTACTGGCACTGCACACCATGCTTGTCTGGACGGAGTGTGGAACGTTAAATCATGAACAAAGGTGTGCTTGAAAAGGAGACTCGTTTCTGCTGTTTCAAAGTTTGTGTATTATCGTATTAAAGGCTGCTGGCCTACAGTTTAAGGGCACGACTCGTACATTTAATGACTTGATCTTCACACCCCATGCTCGCGCTCAAACATACATTTTCTCCGCTTGTGCTCAAACTCTAAAAGTGAGGGAAGACATTAAAGTCACTGAGACTTCAAAAAGGCAGAAGCTGGAAACTTGATATTCTTTTCTATACGTCTGAGCACAAGCGGAGCAAATCTGAGTGCAAGCAGAGACCACACTTTGAGTGCTACAGCTGTCGATGGTAAATCAACAGGTCATGCAGGACAAATTCTTACAAAATTGGAAACAATTCACATTTCACCTGATTTCTCTTATGAAAGTGTGTTTATTGTAGTCACTGCTTGCACAGTCTTCATATTTAGACTTCTGTGTGTAACCTGTGCTTGACGAGTTCTGGCTTTTCGATCCACACCTTCACACCCAATCGTAGAAAAGGCTCCCAGCTCACCCAGCACCAAACAGTTTTCTTACAGACCTCAAAGATCTCATCGCTAAGTCAAGAAAAGACACTTAAACGTACAATATGTAGAACTGTACGACAATGTTCACATTAAAATATCTAAATTAATTGGAGAGCCCAGCCCCTCCCTCTCTCTCTCTCTCTTGCTGCTAGCTGTCTCCTTTTATAACAGACTGTGTTACTTGTATTAGCATGCAACAGACAAAGTGTCCGAGTGCACAGAGCCAGACACTTTGGACAGTTTAATGTCATTACAGGTGTTGAAATTAAGCTAAGAGGCATGGATCACGAAGCACTGACGCTGCAAAGCACAGTTTACACAACGTCTATATTCAAAGACTGAATTCAGACGTTTGAGAAGAGAGACGACTTTGAAATGGCAAAAATAGAACAAACACTTCAAGAAAACCAACGACAGAAATAATGTTCAAGCACACCTTCATAAACAATTCAATGTTTCCTATATTAGCATCAAATGATGTACAGAGCAGACATGCAGCCAATCGGGATGTAGCAGGGCTGAACGAAACGCCGGGCTAAGCAGGTCAAGTGGTGAGCCAATCACATGCAGCAGTCAAAGCCCTCCCCACCCCCTCACCCCCTCGATGACCAACGTCTAAATGCTCATGTGCCTCTCTTTCAGGATGTATCACAGCTGAGGAAGTATCATGCCGAGTATTTATCTGCCTGTCCTGATTTATTCTCCTGTGTTTTCACTTTGTTGTTGAAACATTTGGGGCGTCATTCTGTACGAGAGGCGCTGTCTAAATAACGCTCTAGGTTTTTCAAAATGGGTCTTTTAAATCAACACTTCTGCCACCATTTTCTGAAACATTCACCTCTGCTTGCGTGATAGAAATGAGGACAGATTCTGTTATCGATCAGGGTTTAAATGCAGATCATGGATGACAAATTAAACGAGCTAAACATGTAACTGGAAGAGAAGAAAAAAGACGAGTTGGTCTACTGCTCGAAGACACTTTGACTAACGTGAGGCCCTGTTTTAGTTTGTAAAAATGTACATCTTCCTACTTTTTCACCACTAACATGAAGAGTAAGAAATCAAGGCTCGTTTACTTCCATACTTCTTTCATCTGGGCTCGTCTGCGTGGACATCTTCTCCCTAAAAGGCAGAACTGAAATCTGCAACTCTCCCCTGGTAAGTTGTGCCTACTATTGGTGCATCAGATATCATGTCACATTGTCTTTGAGTCTCTGTGAAGAAGCCTGCTCTATAAATAGGGGAGTTGACACTGACAGCTCCGGTTAGCTCAGTGGGATAAGCATCAGACTTTAACCTAGACAAAGAGCTTTCGCATCAGCTTCAAGGAGAGCATCCGCGGTGACTCTCCATCAAACTCTGCGCAGTAACAGGCCAGTAATCAAATAACATAGAGTCAAGCGAATAAGGCCAGTCACACCAGGTCATGCATTCCTGTCTCGACGGTCAAGTCAAGCGTCAAAACGGCCTCACGCCCACTCTGCAGGACAGGGCAAATTGTGTGTAAGGATGCGGCACTCGCATCCTTCTGTAACAGCACAATCTTCAATCTTTGCACCATCTAACAAATCCACCTCAAGTTACCCCTCACAGTTTATTCTTCTGCCAATCTTTTCCTCCTCGCAGCCGGTCATAATTTCATTATTCTGTTGCACCGATTATTTCCCCGGGTGTATTTTTAGATCGTCTCGCTGTCTACATTTTGACACAACTCCAACAGATGTACATGTGCCTGGAAGTTGCCATCGATTTCAGAAAAAAACAACAACCCATTCCCCGGTGGATTGTGCATCTGTTGGCGCCAATCACACAATGAGTAGAAACACAGGCGCTGCTGTAGCTGGAAAACACACACACACACACACATATAGACACACACAGCCACAGCTGTCACTCTGTACAGTCCTGACTCAGCAAACAGACACACAGCCTAAGTGCAATAACAACCCCCCCGCCCCTACCTCCTCCCCCTCCTCCTCCCACAATCCTTTAGTTATTAGCTTGTTTGTTCACATCAATGTTAATGCAATCACAGAGCTCTTACCTCCCTCTGTGTCCTGCTGATGGATGAGACGGGGACGAGCGTGGAGGAGAAAACAGAGTCAATGTCAACTCTTTTGGACAGAATAAAAGCTAATTGATGCACTGTTCATGCGCGCAGACAAAGGCGCATTATTCAATTGGAAATACGACTCAGCGAACGAGCGAAGTTAAGGGGGAAAAAACTCACGGCTGAAGAATCCGTTGCGGTGTAAGAGGTACCCCCCGCATCCGCAGATCAGGATGACGAGGCAGACCACCACCACTGCGGCCACCACGGCTGAGACGTTGACATCCTCTGGAGAACGAAGGGAGGAGATGATACAGAATTAGTTTGCTTATGTTCATGAGGAAATGTACGACCTCTAAACAGCGGTAACCACAAAGTCTCCAAATACCAACTTAGAGTAGACCACGTTTCAATGCGGCTCCATCTGTTGCCTTCTCCTGCACTCGTAATTTACTAAGTGCTTAAAAAAAACATCTGCTCGCCATGAAGGGGAATTCCCACATTTGTTAACCTCTGCTCTACTTCTTTTGTTGTCTGTATTTTGGGATGTGGATCACTAGTAGGTAGACCTTTTTGTCGATGAGTCCGATGCTCACCAGACTTCATTGACAGATACAGTTTTTACAGATCACACAGTAGGAGATGCTTATCTACCTCCGCCTCAATCAGTTCAATTGTCTTGTTACGATGTATTAACAAAATATTACGTTGGATCCAAACTAACCTTGCAAGACAAAGATGTCGTATTGTGACACAAACATATTGCCATGGCAACAGTGGATAAGAAGCTCCCGTGTTGTGCAGTGTCAAATTACTGCTTTTTTATTTACTTCCTTTTTGAAGGTCTTGGAATCAAAAGCATTTTTACTCGGTCTTGTCTCGGTCTCAGACTGGGCAGACTCCGGATTTTAAACCAAGACCGGTCAAGACCTCCACTGATCGGCTATTTTTCCACGCCATCACGGTGATTAGATGAAAAACACCTCTTTCTAAAAGAACGAATCACTTCAATTCATTTGTAGTTCGATTTTTATCCCCCGGTTACGTCCGCAACCTTCCCGGTGTTACGGTCTGAGTGAGTGAGTGACACGCCCCCTGAACACAAGATGAGGATTTTTATAGTCTTGGTCTTAACGCGGTCTCGGAGCACTCTGGTGTTTGGTATTTCTTGATCTCGATTTTTTCAATGGAGTCTGGTGGCGTTGAGGAGAGCAAGGTTACAGCTATAACTTAAGATTTTCCATAACGTTGTCAGACAGTTCTCAAAACAATGAGAGACTTTTACTGGATGTATTCTGATTGGTGCGTCTGACGCCAAGGATTACATTTCAGCCAATCTCACGGCTGAAGTGATTTACTGGAGCGATTCCAAGCCTTTCTGTACCTATGAGTCATTCAGAAGCCATACTATCATCGGTTTAAAAATAACAGAATTCCCCAATTAACTAGAGTAGGTTCAATAATTCATTAATATACCCAAGACATTTAAAAAAACGGCACAGCTCAATTTTAGTCTGTGTCTTTTTTTCCCCCCTAAAATGGAAACAGAAGACCCTGAAATGCGACATCAGGTGTGTAAGATTTCAGAAGCAGGGTCAAACAAGTTTAGTGGGCTTTTCCTCTTCACTGCACTCCTGATTTTCTCCCGTACTGAAAGGTGTGGGCGAAGAGGCAGGAAGAAGTGTAGAAGCACTCAGATGCACACACATACACACCTATCGTCATGTGCTTCCCCTCGCACGTCTTTGGCGGTCCCACTCCGTTGTAAGCGCGGCAGCTGTATCGACCAGTGTCCTCTTTGGCTACAGATTTAAACTCCTGCAGGACAGACAGAGAGGAACAGCACTCATGATGTTGGCTGATGTAAGAAGTTGTGCTTTAAAGAAGGAGACAGTGCACACGCTACATTCCTCCCTGTTATCCTTCTCTGCAGACACTCACCAGTATTCCTGTGCGTGCGTTGATTAGATAGGTAGCATTAGTGTGGCGTGGCGGGCTGAGTGGCTGGCTGTCCTTGAACCAGGAGTATGTGGCAGGTGGAATGCTCTGTTGGTCCCTACAACGCAGCTGCACCACTGAGCCCGTCACGGCCCCGCTTGGGATTTCACAGGACGGGATTTGTGGAGGAACTGGAGGACAAGATGTGGTAAGAATGAAATAAAAAATACCTGGAAAAACAAGCCACCATCATCCATTCTCTTTGAGTCTTACCCAGGACTTTGAGTGTGACGTTGGTCTCGCCCAGGTTGACTGAGTCCAGAGGAGCACTGATCTCACAACGGTACTCCCCAGCGTCTTCCTGGGTCACCCTTTGTAGCGTCACCGTGGCCCCTTCGATGGTGGCCCGGCCCTCAAAGGGACCTAAGAGAACAGACAGAAGACAGAAGTGCATGTTTAAGTCTATCATTTCCATGACTGACATTTCAAAATAAGAAAGCACATTCAAGATTTTATGACAATAAAGAAAGCAGCCATTACCAGTATTTCTAGATTTGTATGACATGTAAACGGGAAAGTATATGCTCATAGGGAATTGCATTTTTGTGTGAATTTGCAGCTTCTCTTGGCTTTACAGAGCACTAAACAAAGTTTGGAAAATAACCTTGTGACTTTGATTTCATCTCACTGCTCTCTTCGGCTTCTTTTCAGCGTAGACGACGGCATTTTGTATTGCAGTTTGCATCAAGTGAATAGTAAATAAAACAATAAATATACGCTGACCCTCACTTCGTTCACTTGTGTCCAACTTTCGACAATGTTTTCCTTTTGCAGAATTTGTCACGCCAATATCTTACAAATAATGCTAAGCTAACGGCACAGACATTAGTACAAACAGCCTGTCAAAGAAGTCTGTGCTGTAAGTCTCTGGCTGAGTGAAAATACAACTTACATAATGTTTAATACATTATGTAAGCAGTATGCTAATTATACTTAGCGTGTTAGCTCAGCTGGTCCCCTAGCTTATTAACCAGCTTACGACAAAAACAAAACAAACAAGATGGCAGCAGCCAAAATGAAACTGGAGGTTAGTTCCCATGCAACCTTTTAAACATTCACCTTTAGCCAATGAAGTGAAGGGGGCGGAGTCAGACGTTTCAAAGCCATGACGTATGTGAAAAGAGTATCAAGCTAACTCCCTGACAAGAATGATTATTTATTCCACTTACTGACGTGTTGACCGGGTTGAGATATCTCTCACAGTACATCAATCAATCCTGTCTCAGGATACACACATCTCTTAATATGTGCAAACCCTCTGCAAGCTGAATAAATCAAACGCCCCGTTTGTCACCCGAGGGATAAACAGCAACAGGCCGCTTTCTCACCTTTAAATTGTCCATCAAAGTAGACAAAAGAAACATCTTTCCCCTTCTTCTTCCACTCGATGCGCGGGTTCTGGTCCCGCTCTGTGCGGAACATGCAGGAGAGCACTGCATCTGGGAGAGAGAGAGAGAGAGAGGAACACAACCAGTGAGATATTTATGGCTGGAGCTTTCAATCAGCAGCATTTCTAACTGCTGGGGTCTATTTATAGCTTTATGGTTTATTCTGAGAAAACGTGATGAAGCAATAACTCTTGCGACTGAAAGGAGCGGAGATGATGAGCTGCTTTTTTTCTGGCTCACCTGAGAACTCTCGAACCTCCACCTTGTGACTGTTGGACGACACTGTGACGGGAGAAGAGGGGGAACCTGGTGGAGGTGGGGGAGATAAGAAAAAAAACAGAGGGGTGAGAGCAGTTCAGGAAGCAATATCGCTTGTCATCCATTAGGGGGCAAGGTGAATTGGGTAAAGTGCTCCACATTGCCCGCCAACTACAAGAGGAGAATATTTAATGGCTGCCTCTGGTCCCTCTTGCTCTACTGTCTGAGGCAAACACAGCAGCCAGGAGTCTTTTCACAGGACATTTGAGGTAAGAGAAGGATTACTCCTCCTCCACGCTAATCCTCCCAGGTTAAGAAGCAGCCGCCGTATGTTTATTTAAGCGCAGGTTACAACAAGGTCAGCAGGCGTCTCACTGGTGTTTGGTCCAGATTAACCCCATGTGCGGGGAAGGCATTAGAAAGAGGGAGATGCTGCTCCTCTTTGTTGGTGTGTCACTGATACCCTTCAGCCAAACAGGAAGAGGAAGCAGGAGCTGCCTTTCCTGTGCGCTGATTGGTTAACGGTGGATGATTAATGTCAGGTCATCCTGTTGTTAAGTACAGGTTGAATCTGAAGGAGAAACACAGTACTGCACGGAAAAGACTTCTCTGCAGATTTTTTGCACCATATTTGACATCAGAGGACGATTAAGTGGAAGTTTATGATGTAAATAAATGCTTTTATTTCACAAGTATGTTACATTATCACTACAAAAGGAAAGTGTCCATCAGAACTAACTAATCCCATTCATACACATTCACACACCACCAACGAAGCAGCGGGAGCCACTTGGGGTTAAGTGTCTTGCTCAAGGACACATCGACATGTTGCTGCAGGAGCTGGGGATCGACCCCCCGACCTTCCAGTTGAGAGACGACGACTCCAACAACTGAGCTGCAGCCTCCCCACTGAGCCACCGCCACACCTTTACAGTTTAAATGTTCAGACAAGTTCAGTATTTGGTGATGCTACGTTAATCACAGATGTTTGCATTTGTTTAGGTTCTATTGTTCTCGTTTCAAAGCTCCGTCGCTGGCTGCTAAGCGCAGGTTGAAGAGGCTGCTCTGGGACAGAAAATGTGTTTCAGTTGCACGCCGTGCTTCTGCCTTGGATTGGATGTTATCAAGCTGGCTCTGTCCCATGCCCTCTCACATAGTTTGCTGGCTGACTGCTCCAACTGAAGGACAAACACTTTGCTTGTATGATCAAATCATTTGTAGAAATACCATTTTTTGTAAATTAGAGAAAAGAAAAGGAGGAACAGACACAACAAACAATTCCCCATACTTCTTTTCTTTGTTCACATATTTCCGACTGGAAGCGTATTTCATTCTCTTCCATCCTGCGTGTGAACCTTGATAGAAACATGCCCGCGGTAAGAACAGCTAACAGTCTTTGCTCCTGCATGAAAGCTGAAAAAACATCTCCCAGAAGTCTGCAAGAAGGGAGAAAGGATTTAAGACTGAAGGCTTTGCTTTTTTTTTGCAAATTACATAATAAATATAGAACGGGCCTCTGGGGTACTTTCCTCTCAACATTAAGGGCTATGAAAAATTTCTAACAAACTTCAAATTTGCTTAAGCGTCACTTAGATTTCACCTCCATTTATCCTTGACACCCAACGCATAACTCGCCCCCTCCAACACACGTTTACTTTTCCTGTCATTGTTTCTGCAAAAAACACGGCATGAGATTACAATCTCACAATACGTAACTTTAAACCATGTTTAGTGAAATCAGACAGATGTCTAGTTTCCTGTTTGTCAGTCACTTCCCGTGTATGCTCATTGTTACTGGATTACTATGAGTCGTTTCCCCTGCAAAGGGAGGGGTGACATGTAAAGAATGGAGGGCACACTGAGACAAAAGAGCAGGAAGTGTGAATAAAACCCAGGAAGTTGGCCATTTTATCTGGACATATAAAACGAGGAAAGACTTTCAATGCAGACGCAAAGGTTTCCCTCTATCCAAACAGCTATTTTATTTTTAAACGAGCTTTTAAATAAACAACAGCCTATACAAAAATAATGTCATCTGCAAAATGCAGCATAACGAAAACACTCAAGTTTTTAAAAGCTTCTCCTGAAGTTGGCTTAATTCACACCAGCCTCACTCGGTCAAACTTTAAGCTTAGCGAAATTAAAACTGCACACTCTCCCTGCAGACGCTGCTTCAGGATTCGCTTCGCCATGTGTTGACTTGCGGCAGTGTAACGAGATTATCATTGTAGCCTTGGCTCCCGCAACTTGACACCAGCTGAGGAGCATTGTGTCACTGAAGGATGAACAAGCACAGGGAGGGAGATACAATGAGATTAAAAAAAAGGACGACGAGGAACGACAAAGGAGAGATGAGCAGCCCTAAGAATAGAATACAAATGAAGTGGAGACGAAGACAGTGAGGAGGAGGAGGAGCGGGTGGAGGTTAGTTGGTGGAGTGGTGGAGGGAACCAGAGACTCGCAGGAGCATGAATAAAAGAGGGAGCGGGATTGAAGGCGAGGGAGATACTCTCAGACAGTGGGACTGTGAATGGGAGAAGCTCTTGTCACATAGTGTGAGACCAGGCCTGCCGCCACCTTGAAGGGTGTCTCTTTGAGGAAAGAGAGATGTAGCGGGGTTGACAACATGCCCGCACTTCATTGCTGCCCTGACTGACACACTTGCACGCACACACGGCCAAAAAAGAGCAAAGAGGCTTTGCAATGTGAGCTCCCGCTGCCCGAGTGTCGTGCTTCAGCGCGAGCTTTGCTACTACAGGACTGTCATCTTCAATGGCCTCAATTAACCACAAAGGCGTTCAGGCAGACAATGAACACATGGCTTGTTCAGATCGTTTCACAACTGCATGGTGGGTAGTGTTAACACGGTGTAGCACTCTGAATAAAAAGCCACGTTGTCCAAGAAGTCTTTGAAAAATGTTTACAGATAAATCTCTGCAAGCATGTAGGAATTTACCCGCTTTGCTCGAGATGTCACTTTGGGTTTTCCTCACGCGGAGCACAGGAGTTTTCTTTGGCTGTATTGCCCGGTAATGACACAGATTTAAAACATGCATGAACAGCTTTTAGCACCAAATTAAATACGCACGACGCTGAGAAGGCAAATATATTCCAACAAGATGACGAGTGAAAGGCTGGAATAATGTTTATAAAGAAAAAGTTCAAGAAAGGGGAGTCCATCCATTTTCTTTGGTTTATCCAGGTCAAGTGTTAGCGGCATGCTATGCAAAGTAATCCAGTTGAACTCTCCCCGGCAATGTTTTCCATCTCCTCCTGGGAGAGTCCATGTTGTTCCCAGGCCAGATGCAAATTCCCTAAAGCAAGTTCTAGGTCTACCCTAGGGGTTTCTCCCAGTTGAACGTACCTGAAAACCTCCAAATGGGGGCACCAAGGAAGACATCCTAAACCCAAACTACCTCAACTTCCTCTTCTCCAAGCAAAGGAGCAGCAGCTCTACTCTGAGCTACCTCCAAATATCTGAGCCTCCCCATCCTGCTGATCAGTACAACTCCCAAATCTGATCAATTCATTATGAGGACGAGACTGTTAAGCTGATTGGCTGATCTAACGACTGTTGGCAGGTGGGTTTGAGATGCAAGAAATAGGACTCATTGGTACTTCAATTAAAGAAATGAAAGGGGAACAAAAATAAAGATGGTGAGAATAATGCCCCAGATTTCAAGCCTTATTTCAGTCTTGCAAAAGTAGATCTTTTTAACATAAATCAGCATAATCTAGCCCGGGAGGTAGAATTACTAAACTTATATTTTGAGTATGGCGAGCCATAGCCAGCTGATGGTAACTGAGGGTCTGCATGCAGTGGAAACAGTGATACAGTGGCCCCATTAGCTGATGACGATTCAGCCTCCAGGACAACCACCATAGAGGCAAAGTGTCGTGTCTGGCCTTCAGGTATCAGGTCAAAACTCACCGTTCATTGAACTGGTCGAGTCCAACTAGAACCATGAAACGTGCAGATATCTGTTCTAGATAATATGAAGTGTTGGAGTTATCATCAAAATGAGTTCACCACTGGGAAATCATTAATAGTGACCGCTGCTCAAGTTCAGAACAACAACTCCAAAGTAAGAAAAAGTGCAGACATAGGTTGCTTCTGTTAAGAGAAATCTAGACTAGTTATGAGCAATTAAATACGTCACGTCGTTGCAGCAAATGTTTCTCCGAATAGCAAAATTGCATAAACACACAACAGCCAGGATGACGTTTAAATTCAAGAACTGGACGCATCCAAGGAACACGTGAAATGGGCTGAAAACAAAAGCTAAATAGTAGATTAACAAAAGAATTTGGGCTATTTTTCAGCCTCAACACGGACGATTTGACAACAACATGGATAACTACTCAGACCATACTAGCACTAGCAACAACATTTTGTGCGTCGCCTCTTGATACTTGCTGTAGTATGCATCAGGTCAAAGATTTGGCTAGAAGTTGGTAGTACAGACCAATTAGCCAAACTTTTTGATGATTATTTTGGGGCTTTTATTGAAGGGACAGGAGGGTAGATAGAGTCAGAAGGGTGAATGGGGCGAATAGAGGGTGGGAACTGAAGAAGGGGCAGCTGCTTTTGGGATGCACAGCTTAACTATTAGCTAAACCGGCGCCACCAATGAGCCATACTGAAGCCGGATTTCCAACATCATTGGGCCCAAACATTTCCATCAACCTGAGTAGCTGGAAACTTTACAAATATATCAACTCAAATGGGATCAGCAGTCTGAAACAAAGACTTACTTTGGCCAGTTTGACGCTTTCCCCAAGCACTATTTACCACTAAGGACCAATCACGAGTTAAATCAGGTTCATGACTTGCTGCCAAACTCGGTCAGGCACTGGTACAGTTAATTGATTAGAGCTGAGAATCAGCTGCAGCTAGCAACACCTGATTGGGCCAATAGTAGCACTGCAAATTAGCTGCGTGACATCTCAGGAAGCAGGCCAGCCAACAGGTATGTCAGACTTCTGTTGAGCCGAGCATCTTTGGACACTTAAGTAGGTAGTAGAATCGGTGTCCTAATCAGGTCGTAAGCTTTAGTTTGATTAGAACTTCATCTCCAGAAAGATCATTTAATGGAGCATTAATTAAAACGGTCAGGAAGCTGCTCATATAGACTCTTTCAACGGTTAAGTTTTCATGTGCTTTGAAGCAGCAGGTCTCTGATGTTCCTCCAATATGGCATCAGATATGGCCACTGTAATTAAAACGCTTCTGCTATGAGAGCTTTTTTTGGCTCTGAAGCAAAAAAACATCCAAACAAAGGCGTCAAACACAATCAAGCTCATGCACACCAACACACACACACATAATTTGTGTGTTGTATTAACATCAACCAAACAGTGCGACAGCTCAAACTCACTGAGGGACAGCCACCCTCTTGCTTGGGCAAAAATAGAAAGATGGCACGCTCGCTCCTTGGCACGCAGCTTTCCTCTCATTACGTGGTCCGCACTGAGTGTTACGGAGACAGGCGTGGGTGTTGCCAGGGCTGTGGCGAGGTCAAAAGCATGGCGCAGTAATAATTAAGGCACTTATTTAAATTAACAGGGTACAAATGAGGGAGGAAGGGAGACGGACCCATAGGACATATCCTGTCTGGCTGTGTGATATAGATAAGGTGAATGTGGACGGTGCACACGTTTCAAGGCTGAGGGGGTACACAGAGCAGGAGGGGGAGGGTTTCTGTGTGTGTGTGTGTGTGTGTGTGTGTGTGTGTGTGTGTGTGTGTGTGTGTGTGTGTGTGTGTGTGTGTGTTCTCCATTGAACAAAGCCTCTCTGTATGACTGTGAGCAACAGCTGTCTCAGTCAGGACGGTGTGAGTGAGAGTGTGTGCAAGGTTGAGATGGGGGATGTTTGGTCTCTCGCCACAGAGACCCACCCAAAACATTTCCTCCTGGATTATTTCAACAATACACACTCAGACTCAACAACAACTCATCAGAGAGCTGACGCCCGCTCTGCTTAAATAGTGACGTCTATCTGCGTGCATCAAAATGAGTGATGTGTGTCAGGTTGTCCACAGCGGGACGGGACACACACACACACCTCTGTGAACTCGTGACCTATCAGGCTGACAGGTGGCAAAGTGTGGACAACACAGAGTAAAACGTGCGTCACTCACTCTCACTGTCTCGTCACATAAATCTCAAACTGCCACTTTTTCCCCGGAGCGTGTAAACTGCTTTTTTCTTTCTCTGCATGTCAAACAGAAAAGAAAGAAGCACTGATCATTTCCAAGAGTATTTTTTCAGGTTTGTTCTAAAATAAGGTCGTCAAAATGTTCAATACTTTGATACGTTAAAATGTAATGATCAATAGTAACGACAAAGAACCGGAGCTTTAAGAAAACTTCAGATCTTCAGTCACATTTTTAAACTCAAAGACAGAGAGTTCACTGCACAAACACTTTGGCAACGTGTCGTGTCTTAAGGACAGTGTACAGGAGTCTGCCTGCAGTTGTTGGCCATTAAGAAATTACCCAATATTGGGTGCCTAGGGCATCTATTTTTGTTGCCATGGTAACGAAGGTATCAATATAATATGATTTTAAATAGCATCGCATCAAAGAAATCTGGTGTAGTGACGACCCTATTCCAAACATCCCCTGCAAGGAAAACACCTCATCGCTAGGACAAACAGTTTGAAATGTCTGGTGATAATCCAATCTCTGATCTCATGCACAGAAACGCCACCTCTTCTGCCAAAATGTGTGCCCGCCCGTAGCCAGCATGCCGCCCACACCCTCGGGTGGCACCGGGCCAAGGGCAACTTTAAGGCCAACTTGTAGGAACCCAGCCTGGCTGCAGCGTCACCTTTGCCCACTCTCACAGTGGGGGCTTTAACAACAGTGGAGGACTGCAGAATAACAATATTCAAGACTAAAATATGGATTTCTCTACTCTTTTTGTAAATCTCAATGCAAATCCATGTTGGTATTTGACTATTGTTCCTCAAATGAGTGAAATTATAAATAAAAATGAACTTATTCTAACTGTTCACTGGATAGAACCCGTGCCTCTCCACTTGTCCAGAGCTCAAAATAATTTGATTTCTGTGCACAGAAGTGATCCCAGGACAAGCAGGGACAGCTACTGTAAAACAAATCAATCGAAATAAAAAAAGTAAGAAGATCAAATAAAATACTCTAAAGCTGCTTGACCTACTATTTCCAAAGCTTTATCTCGCGCAGAAACGCAAACAGAACACAGTTGCTCGTGCTGAAAGAAGAGTTTCCATGCACTTACATTGCATCAGTAAAATGACAATGGGAAGATACAGGGACGTCCCCTCCATGATCGTCCACAACTCCGGCTTCTCTTCCCTGGACGGAGCGAGGAGGCAGATCCCGAGCCTCAGCTTTCTTCTCGCACTTGTTCGCAACTCTCCAATAATTCATCCAGCTTTCAGGGAATAAACTGTTCTCCAAGTGGGGGGGAGGCGAGCGGACCGGACCGTCGCGGAACAGCGCGGCGCGGGGCTGCTGGAAAAGCGAGCGGGAGAGCAGGACGCGCCTCCGGGGCTGATCGCTGAGAGACGCCGGTGTTCCTGGATGAGAGGTCTATGTGGGATCACTGTGAAAGACTCGGTTTGAACATCCTGTCTCCTCCTGTTGTGCGGTTTCAGCGCTGGTTGTGGTGGAGATTGAGGTGGAGGGAGGGCGGGGTGACGAGCAGAGCGGTGGAGCGCCGAGAGCGCAGCGCCGTGTCCAAGACGCGCATTGCACTGCCAACTGTTCAGTGAACGGGAGGCAACTGGGTATGGCATCAAGGTGTGGCCCCAATACCTCAGCCTGAAGGGACCCTGTTTGACCTCAGAGTTCGTTTCTTCTCTCAAAACGTACAAAGACTCAGTTCACAGATTTATTTTAGGGATATGTGGAAGTGCAGAGGATTCATTTTTGAGTCTTTGAGAATCATTTCCAAATGTTGCTGGTAAAGTCAACATGCTCAGAATAAAGTTGATCTTTCGATATATGGTCATTAAAAATGAAAAAAAAAACAGAGGAGAAATATTGTTTCAATCAGAGGGGGAAGATTTAGAGAAAAATCTCCCTCCTCTGATTGGTTGTTTTTGGTAAACGTGGCACTGTAAGTTTACCTTTATTCTCCAACACGTTGATGATCTAAGCTCTTGAAATAACAATTTTCATTCTCTTGGTTCACAACTTATGGACTTCATCATCGACTAATCGAACTCTGGATATTAATCCCCCTCTACCTCAGACTCTACTCTTTCAGACAAATGTCCCCCCAAAGCACACAGCCTGATTACGTCTTTCTTCATATTTTAGGGACTCATCAACAAGTTCAATGTTAAGATCTTTCTCTGTCATTAAGTCCAAGTTGGAACCACAGTCATCTTTACAAGCCAATCATAAGACATGGTGCTGCACATCTAAAACTCTTCATCTCATCACCTTTACTCATCCATGATGTGACGCCACTTCTGTTCTGTGATTTTGTTTTCCACATTTTTACCTTCTACTTACATTCTGGCCGAGCTGACGCCGTCGCTCGCAGCACTCTCTGCTGCACACATTCACACCTGTGCTGGGAGACGCTCCAATACCACCTCGGCTTTGTACCGCCGGCCAATGTGTGTTTCTGTGCGCTGGTGCCATTTCCTGTTTCAATTAAATGTGAAGATTTTTGAATGTGGGCGTTATGATGCATCGTGTCCACAGCTTATTAGACTGACACACTTTTCTATTTGCCTTCATGCATGACTGTAAACGTAGAGTTTAAAGAGGCCTCTTAATGTCAAACAAGCATGTCTTTAAAGCATCATAGAAACATCATGGAAAAATGTGCAAAACTTCATGTGATACGACATCTTACCTTGTGGGAAACGCTGCAGAAGATCTGTAGTAGGGCCCGACCGATATGGGACTTTTGGTGCAGATACCGATAATACAGATACATCGGCCGATATCTGTCTTAGATCTATGTTCGATCTGTAGAGATAAATAGATATAAATATACATATTTATCAAACACTCGTGGAAAAGATTTATAACGAAGACAATATGGTCACTCAACTGGAAAATACATGTGCACTTACGTGCGTCACCGCTTGACTCTGAAGAGTGATGATGCTCGTTGTTATCCATATAGCGCCCTCTGCTGGTGACAGAGAACTGCTAGTGTAATACAATGAAACTCAAATGGCTGGCCGATTAATCGGTCAGGCTCCAATCTGCAGATTAATGCATTCATTAATAACATTTCAACACGGCTTGAAAGTGCATTTATATCACGAGGTGTCCAAAGAGCATTTTTGCAAAACCCAGCAACCCGTCATGTGTTCTTATTTGTTGGTTATTCTTAAAGGGAAAGCACCGTACTGGCTGTGGCTCTGGAGGAAGGACATCAGTCTGGGGCTAACACCCCCTATAGTGGAAGCTGCAGGGGGGGGGGCAGGCAGACGTCCCCAACCAACACAGCCCCCTGTCGGGAGATGTACCTGTGCGAAACATCGGGGGGCGAAACATCAGTCAACAACGGTTTCCAGCTTACGACCCTGCAGCTGGCCAAAAGGCACCACGCAGAAACAACAATCTGAAAGCTCTGAGTAATAAACAAGACACCAAACAAACAGATACCACTTCATAAAGGTGGCCTGGTTAGACAGCTGCACATCTTGTTGTGTATTAAAGGTTCTTTCAGGTAAAGAGTAGTTGTAGCGTTGGACCGGCACAGGCAGAGATGCTCAAGGTAGAAGTGTTAAGACTATTTTAAATGAAAGAGGAAAAAAAGGTGCCAAAAATAGTTCTACCTTTGGATCAAGATGCTCCGCTCAAAGCGAAAATGAGAGCGAGGTGCAGCCCAAAAAGAATTAAAGGCTTATGAGATGAAGGTTTGACACTCTCTTAAGGCCAAAATAGGATTCTGTAATGTTTGTAGCGCCTGATCCTTCTCGAGATACCAGAAACACACCGGGATTATTCACATATCGGAGGAGAAAAACCTCGACCTAGATCCATGGTTTGGTATTTCTTTATGGATGATTATAAATGTTATATGGACTCTGTAAAAGCTAAAATGTGTTCGTTACGTGTTTGTCCCCTTGTAATTTGTTTGTAGCAGTTGTTCAGTTATGATGGCGTGTGGTCACATCCAGCTGTGCGGAGGGCGCCGTTTGTCTTCATCATTGTTTGTGTGTTTTTTTCTAAACCTTTAAGTCTCTGTTTTTTAAATGAGGATTTGCATGGGAAGGATTTACCAGTGCTGCGTGTGTTTGTTCTTCTTCTTTGTTGTTGTTTTATTCCTATGTGTTTATTTTTGCGAGGATTGCATTGGAAGTTTTGATTTGTCCGTAAGCTTTGTGATCGGTTTTGATTTTGCAACATATGGAGGATAAACGACGACTCGTCCTAAAATACAGGCTGAAGGCCAAAGAGACACATTTTTGATTTTGTCCTATCTTTGTATTTTGTGAACGTTTCCTGACAACAAAGCTTTGAACCTGACATTGATGACATAACCGTTTCAACAGACACGGAGCGTCGTAGTGACCGGGGGGGCGATTCTAGAGTCTGTTGGGGGGGCGCTCCAACCAGCATTCATTAGTGAGATTTTGTCTTAACTTTCCTGTTCTGAAAACTGCATGTATCTTTCCCTGCACTTTGCAGCACCTTCCTGAGCTGCACTGTTTCACACGATGACAAAAAAACAACTTTGGATCTCAAATCAGACGCTGTTTATAAATATTGTCCAAATATTAGACTATTCTAAGGTTAATAAAGTGTTTGGGCTGATGTAGAAAACTGAAATGAATGAGAAAAACAACATTTTGAAGATGTAAATTCTTTTCACACCTGCAAAAAACTCCTGTTTGTTGGTGTCCTGCATGTGTGAACGCAAACAGACGAATTTATCCGGAGTTTCTCCTGCCAGCCTCCTCGTATTTATTCTGCAGAAAGTCCGAGTGAACGTAGCAGGATATAATCAGGAGGATTCACCTCGAACGAGTGAGAGGGGGTGGTGACGTTTATTCCCTGTGATTGGTACCACCGCTACGATATCCTTGCACGTAATTTAACAGCTGCATAATAGTAAATGGACTTGAGCTTGTATGGTGCCTTTCTAGTCTTCTGACTACTCAAAGCACTTGATCAGCGGGAGCAATTCAGGGTTAAGTGTCTTGCTCAAGGACACATCGGACATGTAGCTGCAGGAGCTGGGGATCGAACCCCCGACCTTCCGGATGAGAGACGACCAACTCTACCAACTGAGCCACATATTGTGATTCAGTTGAAATAAACATAGCATTGATATGAAGGCAAATATTCTCATTATAGCGTTGTTTAGTGGACTCTGTTGCTTCGTACGCCACTTCTGCATCATTCTTTTTGCCATGTCTTGTCTCAGGAGACCCCCGCCCCCCTTCCTGTCTGACAGGGATAGTCTCCCGCTGTGAGGGTTTATGTGTGAACGACCAGGTCAGGAGGATTTTTAAGGAGCAGTCCTGTTGAAATTCTCTAGAAAGTTGCAGGAGAGTTCATGTGTGAAAACGGCTAGAGAGACCAAGAGCTCAGCTGTGGATAACAAGTACTGTTTCATGTATTTAAAGCATATCAGACTATTCATGATTTGTGTTGTAAGAGTACAAAAAGCTTAGGGGAAGTCGTAACATTTCTTTCGACACATTTGAAAGCAGAAAAGCATGAAGATTGGTTACTTCTCTCAAAAGCTCGGCACTGATTGGAAATAGGAAGGTTTCACTATTTCTGCAATCCCTCAGTGCAGAGATTAGAAGTAGACGGTTTCATTAACCCGAGTCCTGCAGATCAATGACTCCCAGTGAATTACTATCGACTTAGGAGGCGTTAACACCGGCATTTAGATCACCTGACACGTGAGTTAGAAATCAAGAACACATTACAAATACATTTTTAGGGATGCATTATTCCAAAGTGTTTTAGTAGCTATTTAAATTTAATCCTGTTTGAGCTGCAGGCGTTCCTGAAAGTCTCGAGCAGCGGGGAATTCAGGGCACCGACTCAAACATCTCACTCGATGCTGGTCCGGCCGTGCGACTGGCACTCAGTCCAGGGCATATGTTTGCCCTGGGTGTGTCTCACACATTGTCAGGGTGTGTGTGTGTGTGCTGGTGCGGGGGTTGTGGGAGTGGGATGCTTGAGAAGGAGCAACAGCTGCATCGCGGCCAACTTTTCAGTCTGAAGGTTTGCGCAATCTGCAGACGTCTCTTGACTGTGATGAACGCCTGGAGAAAGTTTTCTGTCGTTCAGGAGCAAAGTGTGTAAATAATCTATCGATACTGGGGTGTTCTTTGCACTTTTATGCTTCCTTCCTCCTCTAAGGGCTTAAATATCCTCAGAGGCTGAATTGTGAAGTGTACATTAGGGGGGAGGGAGAAAGGCGGGGTAACGTAGGGGGAGCTGCTCCATTTTCTTTGTGTAATTGGAGGTCATTAACAATATCAGCTGTCTGAAGCCAACTGTACTGTCACACATGTTGGGCTCGACTGGTCCCCCTCTCCGATAATGCATCCTTTAAAAAGTGTTTGAGGGTCATTCCAGTGTTTTTAATCACTCTTCAAACGCTGAACACTCGAGCCACACGCTGAGAAACACTGATACTACAGAAGTCGGTTATCCGCCTTCTTATATTCCTCTAAAAGCGTTATGAATATTCATTTTACTTGATGCTGTCAGAGAGCATTTTTCTTACTGACGTGGTCGTTTGCAGAGGTGTAAGAGAGGTACTGAACACTATGAGCCTGTGTGTCAGAGGGTCTCGACGTGTTAATGACGAGGAGTTTCAGAGGGCTTTGTCAGATAAGAAAAGGTTTCCTGCGGCGGGCGACGAGGAGTTTGTGTCTAATGTGTGAAAACGCCGGGAATCCTGGGGAAGAGAGAGTCAAAAGTAAGCCCGCCTCGTGGCCTTTTGGATCCTCACACTTTCTCACACTCCTCCAAACACACTCTGAGGATCGAGGGGCCACCTGTTTGACGAGTGACAGGCACAACAGCTGCACCGCCGCCTGACCTTCAGCCAACACACACGCAAAACACACACAAACACTCTGCTTCTGTTGTTCAGCAAACTGCTGACACACACATCTACATGTTTCCAATAACACTCCCACTCCCGCACATTCACAATCAGATCAACAGTTATTAACCTAAGAAGCCCTCCACCCTCCAGGAAGTGTGAAAATCTTTCTTTCAACTCAGAAAACACGAGAAAGACACGAAAACAGGGTCAAATCAAACGAGGCCATCAATTTGCACCCTTTTTTCCGTAAGAAAGAGAGAAGAGAAAGGGATTTGTCACATTGTTTTTACACATTTATTGAACAAACAATACAGTCTGGTACATGTCAAAGTGTGTATGCGTGTGTGGAAGGTTACACAGAGGACGTTACTGGTTGGTCGGGGTCAGGAAGAGAGGGCGGAGTCACTTCTTGAGTCGTCGGCACCTCGACCTGTGCAGAAGAACAAGGAAACGTTTCAGTCATGTCCACATTGTTTTTCAGAAAAGGTAAGTGAAGAAGAAACTACAGAGGGGTCAGAGGGGAGTGGGGGAGCGAGGGAGATCTGTGTGGAGTGTGGGTGGTCGTGTTTGGAGCGCCAGCTGGAGGCAGACGGGGGAGATGCTTCCCCGCCGCCTGCAGCCGGCTCACAAAAAAATGCCCACGCCTCGCTGCTTTCATCAGACATTTAAACTTTACAAGAAGATGCACGACAAGATCTTCGGCTAACATGTATGAGGGGGAATCAGGTTTGCATAAGACGTGTTCACGCTATTTTACCCAGCTAGAAGTATTCTTTGAAGAGAAGCACACATAGTTTGAATAACGTGGAACCGCATCCCTGCTACGACTCCTTTATCTTCCTGCTAACTCGTCGTGCTCTCGTTAATACTTTTGATGACCACATATCAGAGGAATTCATTCAAATGTCACAACATCTGTCTGTGAGTGAATGCCTCCTCCTCCTCCTCAACCCGCACCTGAACTCCGGCCAAGCTCGGAGAACATTTCAGGGAAGAGGTGCGGCTGGGACATTCTGATTCCATGTCTTCAGAGGAATCAGAAAGGGTTCACACATGGGGGATTTGGCCACAGACGGGGAGTTTGTGTAAGAATGCATTTTTGAAAGGACCGTAAAAGATGATATATTTCATATCATAACATTCCTCCAAGAATCAGTGTGCAAGAAACAAACTCAAAACAGCATCAGCTGCTGAAGTGACCATCAGGAGTAACTTATCCCATTCATACACATTCATACGCCGCAGATGCAGGAGCGGGGTTAAGTGTCTCACTCAAGGACACATCGGACATGTGGCTGCAGGAGCTGGGGATCGAACCCTCCACCTCCCCGTTGAGAAACGACCGACTCTACCAGCTGAGCCACAGCCGCCCCCTACACCTTTTGTGTTCATGCATTAAACTATGTCTTCTGTTCTTTATTTTATGTGATTGCGTCTCTATATGTTTTGTCCGGACCCCAGACCCCCGGCTTGAGGTCAAATGTCCTCTTATCGAAAAACTCGAGGTACCAATGAAATACTCAGGAAGCAAAGACTAGCAGGGACTTTCACTGGAAGAGAAAATACTGCCAGGCATTCTTGGAACAGGGCGTTGATATAATCAGATATGATTTAAAGGCAGCCGTCCCAAATAAAACTTCATCTTGTAAACTTCTCCCAGCTCGAGGGTACAGAGAGGGAAATGATTTCTTTCCAAGTTAAGAGCAGATTTTAGGGGAGCGTGCCAAGCATAGAATTAGAACAAGATGTTAAAGCAAAATGTTGTCCATCTTTTGTTTGTACTGATGATTCTGCTGCAGTGAAGCACTGAAGCGACTGGATTTCACTTTGAGGTGGAACACGCTTCCTCATAGCTCAGGTGTTCACCCCTCTGTCACTCCTGCAGCCGCCTCACTGGGTCTAAAGTTTGGCCTTCACAGCATCGAGTTCTTACTCGTCGGCTTCAGGAGGAGTGACACGATGCAAACACAGGTACGAGTTATAGATCAGATTCACACTTTAATATTTGTTTATTTGCTGCACCTAAGGGACGATTTTCCGACCAATGAACCGACTGCTGAGTGTCTAGCTTTGGATCGGATCGATGCACTTGGCACCCCACCAGAAAGGTACATATCGGTTATTTCGGAACCATTCCCAACATCTGAAAGTGGAAACTAATGCCCGACTGATATGGGATATTTTGGGGCTGGTACGGATATCGATATTGGGGAGAAAAATATGAGATACCGTCGGTCGGGCTCTCGTGGAAACACCATAAATGCGTACTGTACCGTATCAAACCAAACGGAGGCTCTTGGTGGAAACGGATCTTTAGTGGTTGAAGTTTTTTCATAGTCAGGAGCAGGACTTCATCAGAATCAAGCTGATCTTCAGTGAACAGCGTCGCAGCACCCTGACACCTGGGTAGCAAACATTCGAGAGGCAGATTTTGAATTCTAAACTGCTTCATTCAGTGTTTTCATTACCAGCTTTGTTTGTTTTGGAGATCGTCGGCCCCTCTGAGAATACTTCTGCAGCCTACAGCTCTTACAGTGATGCAGAGAGAAATGCTAATCAACAAGGGCTCTTCTTCACTTATTGGAATCTTAAAGGGAGAAATGCGTTTGTTTAGTTTGATATCTTTCTCATAATGTTTCCCACATAGAGACGAGACACCTGCAGACACGGAGCATGAAACATCAAAGCAGCTTTTTGTCGTTTCACGTGAGGACTAACATCTCTGTTCTCTGAAGCTTTAGCTCACACTAACTACACCGCAGTGTCAACGTCCTTCAGAGGCGTACGGGGCTCCTTTCAGTTTATAGCTCCTTTACTGAGACGTGTTAATACAAACGGGACAAACAGGAGAGGACGTCTGCCCTCTTTATGCATCATACACACACAGACGTTAAGTCATCAGGTGTTAATACAGAACAGAGTCCTCTAAGATCATAAACCTGACGTCCTGCAGCCGCTCTGAATGCCAACACTGAGCTTGTAAAACTCCAAAGACGTGATCCAAATATCGTCCTCTCCTAATCAGGCGACGTCCAGACTCTTTTTTTCCTCTAATAAAGTGTTATTTCCAATCGCTGGAAAACTCAATCAGTGGAAATAAATGTAGGCCACGGAGCACAGTATGTCATCAGCTGCCAAATCGAGCGTGTCTATTAATGAGTGCAACTTTTTTTCCCCTCATCGTTATGCAATCAGCCATGCGCGGAGAAAGCCAGAGAAGCTGCTGCAAACTAAGTGGCTCCATCCAAAATTAACTCGCAGCCTAGATTTAATTTGAATTCATGCATCTCCTGTTTCAGAGTCAAAACTTGTTATGCTCAGAGGGAAAGAAAAAAAAGATGTCAGGATGCACAACAGCTTCAAAAAAAAAAACCTGCAGAGATTTAAAAATACTTTTGCTTGGATCTTAAGCGAGCGTCTGCGTCTTTGATGTGAGCTCAGAAGACAGAAGTTTGTCCTTCATGACGAGGGTGAGATCGGCCTTTTCATGCTCGCTCTCCTATCTCTGTTTAGTACCAAACATATAAATGCAAAAGCAATAAAAATAGCCGCGTTAAATCTTATCCTCTGGCTACTCTGGGAAATGTGAAGTGATGCTGCAGCCGGGGAGCGAGCTGGCTCCAGCATGCAGCATCTAGACCAGACCACTGCCCCAAAACACAGAGAGGCGTCCTTCCCTGAGCCGGCCCCGAGCTGCAGCTTTGATGTCCCTGCTGTTGGACCAGTGTGAGTCGTTGGAAAGCAGTCATACTTGTTGTTCTTACCAGTTTCTCTGCCCGCTGCCTTAGCTTCCTCCAGACAGTGTGGTGAGCCTGCAGAGAGGGAGACAACGTGACTACCAGGCACATGCACACACCGATACAGAGCTTTTACTGCTCGATACACGTCTGTGCTGTTTTATAGGACAGGCCCGGATCTTTGACGAAGAATTAAACATCATATATTATCTGTTCCATGGCAACCACAGCTCTCTTTATGAACCCGAGGGGAATCACTGCAGACTGCTAAAGACGGAAACCCTTGTACTTGATTATTTCTAACAGGTAAAAGCTCCAGGAGTTTCCCTTCAGCAGACAGCCGTGACATTTGCTGCGTTTTCTACTCTTTCATCGCTCTTAATTTTCTGTTTCAAACTCGCTGAAGAACTTTGCAAACTTGCGTGGCCTTCCCTCACATTATTACGTTCTGGGTAAAATGTGCCAAATCAAAGTAAGTCCACTGAAAGTTTTTGTGTTTGCCACTAAGAGGCTCAGTTTGTTTGGGCTTTTTTATGCCTTGATTCGAGAGGAAGGTGGGTACAGGAGGGATTCATGGAGAGGGAGTGAGGATGACGTGCAGGAAAGGAGCCGCAGGTCGGACTTATCGTACGGCTCCACTGGTTCCGACAACCGCTTGTGTCTCAACGCTTTCTATTCATTTCCTATTGAGAGTCGGAGAGGCGGCCCCGCAGTGCATATTGGGATCGCTGCGGCGAGTTTTGAGAGGGGCTCTGGAGCAAGAAAAGACCAGAGCTCTATTCTATGCAAATGAGTCCAGGGACCGCCAGGACCTGCCGCACGTTTATCCAATCAGGTGCACTCATTGAGGCTACGTCACCTTTTGTGTGACCTACAGCGGAAAAGAGGGAAAACGAAATGTGTGTGGAGAGGTTGAGTGCTCCAGGGTGATCCCTAGCGTCCTTGCTTGAAGCAGTGGAACCGTACGGTTAAACCTGGACTTCGCGTTAACAGCCTCTGTACATAGAGGGCGACCTAACCTCTAGGCCACCAGTGCCCCACTTATTGGACTTCTCAGAACACAGTGGTTGCTCGTCTACTCTGCCTCAATCAGTTGCTTTGCTTGTGTTGTTGGTTTTGAGCTGACCTTTTCAAAAACTCCACACACAAACAAATGGCCGTACAGACCGGCGTGTCCTGTGCTCTGCAGGATAAAACCACTGTCTCAGAGCGTTCACGCTAACACAAAACTGTGCTGTGTGACATGTGTGAACACAAACGGACATGTGTCTCACTCCACCCATCTGGACCTTTTCCTGCCAGTCCCAGAGGAAAATTTCTAATTGAACTCAGGGTGAGCCGATAGGAGAAGGCAGCAGGTAATACTCAGGGAAATGTACCTGTGGCGAGTGGGAGGGGGTGATGATGTTTATATCCTGGGTCCAGTTTGCAACCCGCACATTATCGGTGCATACATGAACTAAGAAAGATTTCAGGGGCAGCGTCTCTGGAAGGTTTCTAGAAATGTTCCTTGTGGCTTTGAAGAGTGCAGTTTAAAAAGCTCTATTTGTGTCCACATCGATCTGTGTTGTTGTCAGATACTTAGAATAACAACCCGAGCCTCTCAGTGCCTCCAAGTTGGAGCCGTTACATCCTGTCACGTGGCCGTAACGGCTGCAGAAATCTGCGTCTGCGACGTTAAGGCTGGCGGGGAATCATGGGAGTTCTCCTTGCACTCTGAAGCTCAAAACAAATTTACCACTGAGACAATAAAAGTCTATTTTATCAGCAGCGTCTTACCTGCAGCTGTAGAGGCAGAGAGAGGCCCTGAGCGCGACGATGGAGACCCCAGGGTCCCTGTCCCAAGCTGTGGAGGGCCGTCACCTCGTACTGGGAGCACAGGCCTGTTCTGGCCACCAGGGGGCCCCCACTCAGCAACACATGGTCCCCACATCTAGACAACAAGACAAAAGGTACAAGATTGTGAAGGTTTTGTGGGGGGTGTACAGACAATAGAAAGCAGAAATGAAGTGTGTGCTTTCAAATCACCTGTAGAGCATCAGTGTGCCTCTGGGACTTTCTGCCGCCTTCTGTTCGACCTCTTCCTGTTTACATCTGGGGGGGAAAAGAAGAGAGAAACTCAACGACAACAACAATCCTGCATTAATGAGGGTGCTGGGGAAGAACAATGCAGGGATAGAAACAAAGAAACACAAAAAGAGACGAAATCAGGGAAGACATGGGTTCAAACACAGAACAACAAAAGAGACTACCTGCTGTGTGAGAAGACCTCCAGCGCCACAGAGGGCACCACCTCCAGAGGCTCCCAGGCCAGGTCCCGATGGATCAGCTGCTGGGCCCCTCGGGTTAGAGACCGCAACGACTCCTGTAGAGAAAAAAGACAGCAAATCAGCTCTTTGACACTCACAGAAACTCCAGTACAAAGACACAAACCCAGAAATAAACGCTTTGGATCTTTTTTTACCATGAAACGGCTGCTGAGGATTTAAGCCCTACCTCTTAAGGTGAGAAGAGAAGCTTCTACACTAATGCATCACCAACTTTCTTTCATTTTCACACATGCAAAAATATGTTTAAATTAAAAAACAAAAAGACTCTAATGCCCCCCTTTCCCCCAGAGTTTGGATAAAAACCGCAGAAAAAAGGCAACTCAAGTCGGGCTGTTTATGTAGCGCAGACGAGGAAGGTCACAACCTTTCACAGTCCTCTTATAGGGTCTGGAAGAGGTGACACTCTGATACTGAAGGGGTGAGACACTAAAGATCACCTGAAATGTGGACGTTTTGCTGACACCTAATGGTTGAAATTCTCATCTTGCTGCAGTTTGACAAATGAAGGCTCTTCTCTTTGTGTCGTTCTCCTTAGTAAGCAGGACACTACGTTATGTTTTAAAGACACGCTTTAGGGGTGAACGATGTGTAGACACATTTACATCACTTGATGAAAACACACTTCTATATACTTTACTGTTGTCAGAACTGGATGAAGATCGATTAGCAAACAGATTCTGGGGCGCCGATAGCCGATCGGTTCCCAGGAGGCGTTGTCCCGGGCTCTCGAGCAGAAGGAGCTCCCGCCACCTTCAGTGAGGTGATCGGACGCTACAACCACCCAACGTCCCTGACGCCCAGCCTCCACCATCGCACTGTGTCATCCCCACAACCACCGCCGTCCTCATTCATTAACGACCTGCTCCGACCTCCATGTCAGCGGTGAGGAAATGTGGACAACAGGAACGTGAGGAATACAAAGGAGAAATCCTTCCTGCATATTATCCCATCTCCCCCTTTCCCATGAGTAAGGTCTTGTACCTGCTCTTTGTAAAGTGTCTCGAGATAACGCTTGTTATGAATTGGCGCTACACAAATAAAGATCGACTGATGTACAGAGGCTAGAGTCCTCGCCGCAGCGGTCGTGGGTTCAACCATCATCGACCTCAACCCTTTGCTGCAACCAGATTATGACAAGCAAACAACGAGTGCAGAGGCTTGAATTTGCATTTTCTTATTTAACACAAAATAACCCCACGCACCTCCGAGGGCGTCCATGAGTCCAGCTGAGGGTCGAGCACCACGTCATAGCAGAAGGCTCCGGAAGTGACTGCAGGGAAACACATGAACACTATGGAGTAGCATGTTTTGTTCTAATTGACTTCTGATCAGAGAAATACAAACAAACGCTGAATGTTAGTCAGGCTTTCAAATGTTGTGGTCTTAACGGGGTCCTGGCAGTTTAGTTAAAGACCCTCTCTCATTTATCTGAAACTCTTAAAGGTGTCTGTCAGCAGGACGGGGGGAATTTGTAGACATAAAGAGATTCTCGTCTACCTGGAACGTCTTCTGTGCTCAGCAGCTCCACAGTGAAGTCGTCCTTGAACGCAGTCTCCAGAACCTGACCGAGAAGGGAGGCACAGGACCGCCAAAACGCCTGGCGAGAAACAAGAACACGATATCAATCACTGTTTATTAATTATCCCACTACAAGTCACACCAAACACTCCGAAATTAAGACGAAACTTTTCATCAGTCACTGCAACTGTTCTTCACGTGTAAACTCGCTGCAAAGAGGAACTTTCACAATAAAAGGACTTTTGCAGAAAGCTAAAATGTACACATTTGTTTGTTTTTTACTGAGTTCACGTTTCTGAATAAAAGGAACATTTACAACCTGGACACGAAGCATTCACTTCAATATATAGAAACAGAATCACAGCTGAACTGGTTTAGATCTCTACTGGTTTACATTTGCATCTTGATCCACATGCACATCTCTAATTAGTTGAGATATACGATTGTTTGTCCTGCAGAGAAAATCATAAATTGGTCTTTTCTAGTCCTCTGACGTCACTTACACAAGCCCTTTTCAGAATCTGTTTCTGCAACAGCGCTGTGACTAAACTCAGCCGGCATCACGTCTTTGTGCATTCATATTGATTCCACCACGGCGCAATATCCTACAAAGATGGTGTGTCCCCCCATTACGCCACCGCAACATTCAGATTGAAGGCGAAACATCACAAGGATGTAAATACTGAATAGGGCTCCATTCACACTGCACTCATACACTGATGGCAGAGGCTTCACACGCCGCTGACGAAGCAGCGGGAGCAACTTGGGGTTAAGTGTCTCGCCCAAGAGCACATCGACATGTAACTACAGGAGCTGGGGATCGAACCCCCGACTGTCCTGTTGAGAGGCGACGACTCTACCACTTAACAAAGCAGCCTCTGCCATCAGTGTGTGAATACGTAGGTGTGACCTGCGGTGGAAAAAGCGCTTGGAGTAGTCAGACTCCAAGAAAAGTGCTTTACAAGTACCAGACTCATTTGTATTCCTATCATGACGCTTTGGCTTCTATTTCATCATTAATAATAAAAAATCAGGAGATCCTTCACATGAAAACAACCTGAAATCCTAAAGAATGGAGTATTTCGTAGATGTATAGTTACCTGGTTGACCAGCGTTGGGTCGTTGTCTTTAAACGTGAGCAGAGTGAGTGAGCAGGAGTTGGTGAGCGGCTGATGGAGAGGCCAAGGCTCCCCGTCCACCAGGGCCAGCACCGAGTTAGTGACATGATGCTCTGTGAGGTCTGAGGGAAGAGCACAGGAGAACACCTGAGCGCTGCAGTGTAGTGAAAACAACCACTAATGAATTAAGAGATTCATAGTTGTTCTTTTCTACAGTCATAGCAGCTTCACGGATAAAATGTTCTGTTTCTCACTCACGTCTGGCACAGCTGAGCGGAGTGGACAACCCTCTGTTCATGACGAGCAGTGTCCCCTCCAGCCCCGGGCCCTCCATGTTCACCTCGATCTTCTCGATGCGAGGGTACAGAGCTCTCTGCCGGGCCTGCTCTCTGGAGAAGACGGCGTTGCGTTGGTTTCGGACCTCGACAGCCGGTGGACGCGCAGCGGCTGCAGCAGATGCAAAGCCTGAGGAGGGAGATGAGGAGGGGGATGAGGAGGGAGATGAGGAGGGGGATGAGGAGGGAGATGAGGAGGGGGATGAGGAGGGAGATGAGGAGGGGGATGAGGAGGGAGATGAGGAGGGGGATGAGGAGGGGAGATGAGGAGGGGGATGAGGAGGGGGATGAGGAGGGGGATGAGGAGGGAGATGAGGAGGGGATGAGGAGGGAGATGAGGAGGGGGATGAGGAGGGAGATGAGGAGGGGGATGAGGAGGGAGATGAGGAGGGGGATGAGGAGGGGGATGAGGAGGGAGATGAGGAGGGAGATGAGGAGGGGGATGAGGAGGGAGATGAGGAGGGAGATGAGGAGGGGGATGAGGAGGGGGATGAGGAGGGAGATGAGGAGGGGGATGAGGAGGGAGATGAGGAGGGGGATGAGGAGGGAGATGAGGAGGGGGATGAGGAGGGAGATGAGGAGGGGGATGAGGAGGGGGATGAGGAGGGAGATGAGGAGGGAGATGAGGAGGGGGATGAGGAGGGGGATGAGGAGGGAGATGAGGAGGGGGATGAGGAGGGAGATGAGGAGGGGGATAAGGAGGGGGATGAGGAGGGGGATGAGGAGGGAGATGAGGAGGGGGATGAGGAGGGAGATGAGGAGGGGGATGAGGAGGGAGATGAGGAGGGGGATAAGGAAGGGGATGAGGAGGGGGATGAGGAGGGGGATGAGGAGGGGGATGAGGAGGGATGATTCAAAGAGAGAAAAGGATTGCAGGAGAAAAGCGAAACCAAATCAACAACTGAATAATTCTCTCATTGCTTTACATCCCAAAGGTCATAAAGATGATCTAATGAGCTCTCAAGCTCGCCACTACTGCATCTCCTCTCTCTTGTCTCGTAGGTTCCTAAGGATCGTTGGTGGGGACGGCCTGATGGGCCCCTTTCCTGCATCTTATCCCATCAACCCCTATCTCATGTTTCAGGCTCATCATGAGTCTGGTTTTGCCCAAGATTTCTGCCTCTGTTTACCATTACTATTGCTGTTTTAATATTGTGAAGAGAGTCATTACAAATATACTTTTTCCACAAAAAAACATTGAATTAAATGTATGAATAGTAAGATAATTATTAAAATGTGATGCCGTCTTTCAGTGACAAACATTATGTCATATTACTACTTACTACTAGATGTTTACATTTATGGATAATGTCACTACTATATGAACAGTAGCTATCAGCAGCAGCTGCAGCTATGACAACAGTTTCCTACTGACACTAAAGTCTCTGCTAGCCCTTGCTTTTTAGATTTTAGATCATGTTTTCAGAATTCAGTCCACGTCGGACGTTTAAAGGTGTCTCACCAAAACAACCCCAGATGCATTTAGGGTTTAGTCACCTGAAACATGCCCTCAGCTCAAGGGGAGACTTTAAAGGACGCTAACGTAGCTAACGTCATTGTTGACGTACTCGAATAGCCCCCTATGCCCTTGAACTGTTGTATACGCTTCTAATGCACGTCTCCTGTTGTGTTTATTTATGCTAAACTGAAGCTTTAATCTCTCATTGAGACCTAGCTAGCTACTTGGCTAACATGCTAACAATTAGCTACTTACGTCGCTGGAGAACTTGACGTACGGTCCTGGTCGCCATGGAGACCAATATCTCTACAACCACATAAAATATGAAAACTTTAATTAACCACAGAGAGGGGCGAATAGGTAAACATTTGTCACTTGTGCCTCTGGCTGAAGGACGCCATGCCTGTTTGGTGTGCAGTGATTATTTAGGTCCGGGTAGGAACTGAAGCGAAGTGTGGGAAGGTTCCGCTTGTCCAAAAGGACGGGATGCAGTTCCAGTTTGTGACAGCAGATGTCGCTGTTGGTCCTTCTTCTTCGTCTTCTTCTTCTTCTTGTTTAATGGCAACTAGTTTTTCAGGTGCGTTACCGCCACCTGGCTTTATATTTCCTTTCCTCAATATGTAATCATTTTTTTACCACTCATTATTTCAGCCCCGCATTTCCTCAGCTCTTCACGTCTCATTTCTCTCTGCAGAAATTTAAAATAACATGTTCAACTGTTTCTTGTTGACAACAATCACACACACACCTGACTGAAGTTTACCCATGAAGTGTGTTGTTTCATTTAAAGGAATTATTATTTAAAGCTGTAGACAAACAAAGTAAATAATCTCCTCATTCATCAGCGTAATTTAATCAAGCTGATCCTTTTTAATAATAAATCTCGACATAATACGTGTTCATATTCCTTTACACACTTGTTTGAAAGTTTTTTAAATGATGGCTTGACTCTCCTGAGTGTTGAAAGACTGTCCTCTTATGCTGATTGGATGAACTCCAAAGTTAGCATCTTGGCTCCAAAGTCTCACATGTCCCCAATTTCATCCCCTAATGGACTCTAATGGCTCTCAGAATTTGACAAATGCTTGTTGCATTCTTCAGGACCAGAAACGGCACTAAGTGTTGGCACTAATGGCAGCAGCAGCAGAGGGAGGAGTGGCGGGACTTTGAGCCAGGAAAGGCAGCCGCAGAACCAAAAACATCATAAATCATGTCGACGCAGGAGGTGACGGAGCCAGATGAGTGCTAAATAACAAAGCTGGAAGGGTATTTTAATAATGACCTATGGAGGCTAAAGTAGAAAGGAGAGGTGCAGCTTCAAGACATGAATGAAACTCACAAGAGATGTATCCCTTCTTACAAATATAATATGTTCAAATAGGAATTATGTCATTATTTGTCATTAAAAGAAGTTTGAAATCATTAAGATGGCTTCTTCACCTATCAGCCATGATGAAGACCTCTGTGGTCGAAACATGTTGGTGTTTTAAATGATTAAGCGGCTAACATTTCCCGTTTTCCAAAAGCACTCTACTCACTTTCTTTTTACAATTTCCTATCTACTAGGACCACAGGCAACCAGTCACCCCCCCCCCCCCTTTTTTTTGCATGAGAAGAGGGCATGAGGCGAGAGGGGACAAGGCAACATGGCATGAGACTAGAGGGCATGAGACCAGAGGGCATGAGGCTAGAGGGTATGAGATGAGAGGGCATGAGGGTATGAGGCGACAGGGCACTAGACTAGAGGGCACGAGACTAGAGTGCATGAGGCGAGAGGGCGTGAGACGAGTGGGGCATGAGGCCAGAGGGCATGAGGCCAGAGGGCATGAGACGAGAGGTCTCCAGGCTGCAGCTATACCTGACTCTCTCCGAGAATAAAATGAGCTTGGTGCATCCTCTTCTCATTCCCCAATTTTGAATTTACGATGTAATTTCTCAAAACAACAAACCCAAACACATTTTATTGGCATAAAGAAAAGTAGGCAACACTTTGCAGGTCCGCTTTCTGCCGATTTGGACGACTTAAATGAAGTGCGGTGGTTACCACATATCTGTACACGCCCACATGCAGGTTTAAGGAAAACATCATTACAATGAAATTTGCAGAAAATGATGATTCAGCAATAAAAACACACGACACGTCTGTGCATAAAGATTTATTTTTTGTTGAAAATATGTGATTCTGACGTTGCACCACTAACATATCTGGTGTGATTGAAGATAAATGAAC
Source organism: Tautogolabrus adspersus (assembly GCA_020745685.1). Lineage (NCBI taxonomy): Eukaryota > Metazoa > Chordata > Actinopteri > Labriformes > Labridae > Tautogolabrus > Tautogolabrus adspersus. Next base: position 2,573,699 of record CM036557.1, read on the forward strand.
TACACACTGACACTGATGTTCACTCCATACAATGTAACAAGGCATTTGTATCATCTGTAAAGTGTAAAGACGAGTGTCTGCACATTTTTCTTAAAGACTGATTGATTCATTGATACTGTCTCTTTGGGTGAGTTTGATTGTACTCCATGTCAGAGTGACAGTACGGCTTCATGCACGCTGCATCCACAGTTTGTCAACGTTTGGGATCAACTTCCCCCAAAGGTGCGCTTTTCCTTTTTGAAACATTCGTACATCTTTTGCATTCATTCATAGTTAGGCGGGCCTGCTGTAACATGAACTCCGGGTTCGACTCCTTCCTTCACAGTGGTGCTACTTGACATCCGTTCTGATTCTATGTGATTTGCACTGTTTTACAGTCCAAAAAGTGCCAAAAAAGACAAACAGGACACCGTTTGAGCACACTGCCATCCCTGCGTGGATCTATGGCTGGTTTCCCATGAGCTTTTTGCACAAAGATCCTCTTCGTCGATGGCTTTTAAAGATGGTTTTGGCACCGTGCTGCCTTTGGGAAACCTTGAAAATGTGCTCCTGCCAATCAGGAGGACGGTGATGAAAGTGGGAGGCCGAGTGTTTTTTTGTTTCACTTACAGGAAAATCCACCCTCTGTACTTTTTTTTTAATGTCGATCTCAGCTTCCTACATTACCCAAAAAGCATAGCAAGAAAAAGAAAGCAGGTAGTTTGAAACAGAGTGGATTTTTCCCTTTCTATCTTCAATCTATCTGACTAGAATATTAATCTCTATGTCCTCCCATCCGTCAGTCCTCCAGTACACAGATTGGCTGCTACTGGACGCTGCAGGCTGGGCAGCACGCCTCCCTCCGGTCCGGCAGGGGGCAGAAGTCCATCTGTCGCACGATCTCGGCGAACAGCTCGTCCACCATCGTCTTGCTCTTGGCCGACGTCTCCATGAAGGGGCAGCCCCAGTCCTCTGCCAGCGCCTGGCCCTCGCTCGGGGACACTTCCCGCTCATCCTCCAGGTCCACCTTGTTCCCCACCAGCACCACGGGTACCTGCTGATACCTGGAAATAAAAGGGAAATCAGAAGAGTGAAATCGGCTGCCTTTATCTCCCCTCTGCTGGGTGTGTTTTGTTTGATAACTCAGAAGCTTCCCTAAGGGAGAGACAGCGACAGAATGAGTGTGTGTGCGTGCATTGTTGGCCTACATACTGTATTTGTTAGATGCTGAAACAATACAAGTTTTAACAAAGGAGCAAAAAGAAGAGGAATAAACAGCTCCAGCTTCCCAGGAGGCAAACATCCCACCCGGGTGTCTAATATCAGTGGGCGTTCATTACACGCTGTGATGCTTTCGTTATTCCTGGATACATTATATATGCTTTTGCATGACATGCAAGCTTCACTTTTAATGGCTTCAGATTCTTGTTTGGAATCGTTCGCTCTTCACTTTGCATCACGTCTTAACGGATCCAAAGCTTTCTCCCTACGTGCGGCTGACGATCCCCAGTCCTCTTTTCTTCTGAGCCATCAATACAAGGAAACCAGGCAGGGGAGAGCGATGGTATAGGTTATTGAATAATTGAATGAAGCTAATGTGCTGCTCTCACATGGGGGGGGGACATGAGCGTCAGCCTCAAACCTCAGAAACAACTACTTTCTACTTAATATATGGAGCTTGAGCTCTTGTGTGTCCCTCCATGGAAAACTACTCATGCTGTCAGCTTTAACTAGTTAATCCTCCTCAGTGTCTCCCTGTAGTCGCAGTGATGTAAGAGAAGGACACTGCTGCATCTTTGAATGTCTCATTTCACTTTAACAAACTCTCAGACAGCTCAGCTGACGAGTCCAAAGTCATATCCACCTGATGACATCACACATTGACCTTTGAGCTGTTTGACGTCAGTTTGGGATCCCTAATCACTTCCTGTTTCTGTGCTGAACGTCATGTCGTGGCCTTCGATCTACCAGAAGGTCCTTTCTTTATTTCAAAATAAAAGCAGGGTTGAAATACACCGCAGGTCACACCTCCACATTCACACACTGATGGTAGAGGCTGCTGTGTAACGAGACCATCAGAATCAGAGTTATGATCCTCATGTGCTTTAGTTTGGCCCTTAGAAGCTAGAAGTGACCTGTGACATAATCGTGCTGTCTACTCCAAACTGGTTCATTCATTGTGACAAACATAGTATCACTGTGCGTCTGCCACCAGCTGATCCCTGCATGCTGCAGACGGGTCAGAATAAACAGAGAAGCAAGCAGCGTAAGCGCACACGATGACATATCAACGCTTCACGATCTTCTGTGTGAAAGTCCACGGAAATTATGCAAACATGTATTTTAAAATACTGAAATGTCTTCCTATTTGTACATTTCTCTACATGGCACTACTTAAACGCCCCCCTTAGAAAAAGAAACACGCCACTGGGCCATCAGAACAGAACACCGTGACCAAAACACAGAGGGACAGATTGAACCGTGGACTGACTGTATGTTTATGTTTAGGAGACTTTGAACTATTAAAGAGACCATAACGGCTTCAGAGAAAAGTTAACCAAGTGGGAAACAGGATCATTTACTTCTTTTTTAAATCTATCAGAGACGTCGCCCCCTCTTGGCCATAAGAGAAATTGCAGGATTAGTGCACACGTTGCTTTTAGTAGTTCTCTCACAAACATGTTAGCACGCTGAGGCGACTTACAGAACAAAGAATTAGTTCAAGTTTCACATATTTCATTTCAGTTAGAGGCCCTTCATGTTTCCTCTGATTAAATAACTACAGAACGTCAATTACAGAGCGTATATATTCTCACAACAGGTAATGGCACAGAGCGTGTAATGGCCTCGACCATCAGTCATCCCTAAGTGCATCCCAGAGCCGGGCTTATTGATCCACTGGAGCTATTGAGAAACGAGCTCTTATCTACAAATTGGTTGCCTGCTACCACGCTGCTTGTCCGGGGAGAAGAGCTGAGGCGTGGAAACGAGGTAAGAGAGAACGATTTAGCGAGCGAGCGAGCGAGGGAGGGCGTGAGTGTTTGAGCAAATGAGTGCAGGGAGAAGAACACCTGCTGGACCTGTAGAAGTTTCCTCGAGTTGAAGATACGACAAGTTTTAGGATTATGAAAAAAAATGTTTTCAGCAATTTTTTCTAGATTTGAGGGAGACGTGCTGTCAAGTGGAGGGAACTCACTTAAAATGCCAAAGGCTTCCCCCACAGCTTGACATTTCCCCCCTACTGCCACTGCACTGTACAACACACACACACACACACACACACACACACACACACACACACACACACACACACAGCAGCTGACCTTAGCAGGACAAGCATCTCGCCCTGCCTGTGCGTTCGGAAAGCCGGAGTCTGGAGGGTGTGAAGTGTGAACAAGGAGAGCACCATGCAGACAAATGCAAACTGACAGGCTCGCAGGAGAAACTCTATATATAACTACAAAGACACGGGGAGAGCCAGCTTCTGCAGGGTGGGGTTCGATGGGTGGGGAGTTTATGTAGAAACTGTTTGTTGTGAAATCAACCTGCCGCCCCCCCCTCTCCTCGACACATGTGGAGAAACTGATACTGCTCATCACAGCAGGAGCCAAAGTTACCCCGGGGTGTATTACTGAACAAAATGTCAAAGCCTTGGGTTTACTGTGGAAGTAAAGTTTCATTTTATTCAATTTGTAGATTTAAAGTCACAGTAGCATTGTTTGTTGCAGCTCATAAACACAATATTTAAATTAGGCCCCGCCTCCTGGGCTCATAGCCACAAAAAGTGCATGCAAGCTGCAGGGTTGGCGTGTACGTTCACTGCTTCTACCTTCACTGCGAGCTACCTGAGAATATCACATTTGTTGCAGCCGATACGAGCACAATCTAAACGCCAATCTTTGGCACCTGCCTGTCCAACAGTGAGCAGGTTAACCACGTCAGCGAGTGAAAGCCCACCCTCATTTTGGAATGAGCTTTATCTGTGTGGTGTTTCGCCTCACTATGATTACATCATTTCTTTCTTGCAGCTACGTCCGTGTCCACAATATTCGCCGGTTTGAATTGAGTCCAATAACTGAATTTGATCCACTCCTAAACTCACCTGCACGCTGAGGGAAACACACCAGCTGAGACCAACAACTCAGGAACATCCTGAGTCGAACAAAACCATGAAAAGTGATGACCGAGCAGCATATCGCTGCACGCCACTATCTGTAAATCTTGGTTACCAACCGCATCTTTTCCTGGGAGCTCCTGAGCTCTCTTGTCTCGTAGGTTCCTCGGGATTGTTGGTGGGGACAGCCTACTGCTATGGACTCCCCCCGTCCCCTCGGTGTCTCCCTATCCTTCTTCCTGCGTCTTCCTTCCATTTTTCAAGACGGCTGTACATCATGAGTCGAGATTTCTGTCTTTTTTTGCCACTGTAACTCTTCTAAATGTTGTTAAGTGCTCATGATGGATTAACATAGCAATAAGTAAGGTCTTTCACCTGCTCTTTGTACTCACTGCCCCCTAGTGGCCACAAAAATGCAGCTTTAATTACAATATGCGAATCATGGTAGAAATATGAACCAAAGACGTATCTTTTCTAAGTAGTAAAGAATATCCTGATGATCATAGTGTCTTTTCCTCTTTGTTTACTCATGTTTATTCTTCCCTGAGGGTTTTTTACTCTACATGCTGTCTGAGTTTGAAGCAGGAGAAAACAACAAACACTGCTATCTTGTTCCTCGTCCAGCATGAGAGCTGGCACTCGTGCTTTACGGGAATTATCAGCACAGTTGGAGTCGGTTTTGATTGCTCGGCTGACACTACCAGCTGTATGAATATGCAGCTATTTTGTTTTGAGGAGTCTGTGGGAGAGAAGTGGAGTTGGATTTTATGGAACAGACAACGGCAGGTGGCGGGCAGATTATGAATTTATACGCTGATGATGTCATGGGCGTTAAAGTCTGAATGTGTTTCTACAATCATTCTGTTAAAAAAACACACACTTCTCAGAAAGGCGTTTGAAAAGTGCTGAGCTCCATTTTTCAAAGTGCAACTGTGAAAACGTCACAGGTGCAATCGCTGCTTTGTCTTTAACAGACGTGGCATCTTGGGAAACTTTTGCTGATACACATTTGACCTTTTACGGCGCACACAACGGCCATCTGCCTCTGCAGGGTGTTATTCCAACTGTTGGGAAAACACAAACCCTGCCACACACACCGAGAATCAGCGTTTGAAACATGGACTGCACATTTTCCACTTGGCCTCCAGGTACAACAGCCTTATTAAAGCTACCTGCTGTGCTAAATAGCTGCAGTGACTTCACTATGGCGTGATCAGCTGCCCCACAGCACCAACAAACACAAAAGAACAGTCATGCATCTCCTACGTGAAGCCCTCCAACCATGCAGACGCCTCTTTGCTCCCTGCATCTGCTCCTAATTAGCAGTTGGAGTAGCGTAACTGTGCGACAGCCAGCCGAACGAGCGCATGTATCTGTTGTAGCAGTGGACATAAAGATCACATAAACATAAAGCACCTATACTGTTTAAACTCCCAAAGGGTGTTTCAGCTGCAGAGCAAAGCTATTACTAATGTTTCTGTTGGCCGCTTAATGCACGAAGAAGAAAAGCAGAACACCATAACCACAAACATTCCTGTGATAAACAGACAAAGAGGAGGCCTGCATGGCAGATGGAGACGAGTCTTTAGAGCCTTTTTTTTTAACGATCAAAGCCCGAGCTTCATTTCCATCTTTTAATGTCCGAGCCCAGCGCTGAGACGTGGTCTTCTTTTCTTTTCATGCAGATGTGCAGACGGTATGGGAGTCAGTAAGACAAGGCCTCATTAGTTTGTATTTCTCCTGTTGTTCTGTGCACTAAATAAACAGACATATCATGTGCACTTCCGCATTGGCTTCATCTTTCAAGACGGGAGGATGCTGCTTGACTTAAAAAGCACATTTAGATTGATGTCACTGTTTTTCTGAACTTCTTTGATGCTAAAAACCTTTCAAACACATTATCACACATTTAGAAAAGTGTTTCAAACATGCATTTTCTACAAGGATGATGCAACTAAAGCAAAAGATGATTAGTGTTTTTCATGTGAACACCTGGTCATCATTTGCCCCTTTTACATTGCCTGTTCAGGATGGGACTGTCGTGATGGTGGGGCGAACGCTTACAGCTGCTGAGCCTTTAACCCTTGAGGCACCTTATGGCCCAAACGGGTACATTTTGCGTATTTTTCATTTTTGATTCTCAATATATCGGTCAATGTTAATGCTAATTGTATGAAACTTGTCCAGGATGTTTTTTTTATTATTAATTTTAAAAATCCATGATCACCTTGTTTGCAAGGTGTATAGAATAGGAGATACACATTTGTGTCTCTCTCCAGCCACTAAGGACCCATTTGGGCCAATCTACTCCCATTATAACCACACATTTTTGATACACTGTAATCCTGACATAATATAATGATTTTCCCATGATAACCTAATAAATCTAAGCATCTACCTTCAAAATACAGGGAAAACAGGTTTTAGGTGTGATGACCCCCCTAAACCACCAGGGGCAGCAGAGGCTTTATCACATACATTTTCAATGGAGGCCTGGTTGTCTTTACTTGCAAAATGCTCAGCAATAAAAAACCTGAACATCACAAAAATGGTCTTGGAGTGTTGTGATTGATATAAAAGAGTGGTGTGAATGTGGTTGAAAATATATTTTGTGTGTGTGCGCGTGCATGTGTGCTTGTGTGTGTGTGTGTGTGTGTGAAATTCGAGTCATCAAAGGCCAAATGGGCTCTTGTTTTGTCTTTTGTTTATCAAAAGAGAGAGCCTTCTCTCTCCTATTGGATTTGTGGTATAGAATATTTACGCAGGTGCATCTTTGAAGTCTGCGAGGATAGTTTGCAGCCTTGTCTGGCTGGTCATTTCTCCAGCAGACAGCCATGAAGAGAGGACCAAAACCAGAAGAGGTTCTAGCTGCAGTCTTGCAGTCCTCTGAGGAAAGTGAGGAGGATGTAACTGAGGATGTAACCAGCAGTGGGGATTCCGCTGAGAGCCAGGAGGAATCAGAGGAAGTAGTCTTGCCAGGCACAGGGGGGTCCTGCAGCTCGGAGGAGGAGGGGGAGGAAGAAGAGGAAGAGCAGGAGGCAATGGAGGACGACACCTCTCCATGGAGATCCAAAAATGGGGAAATCCTTTGGTCTCCAACACACGAAGAGACCCTACGATTCTTTCCCCCTCCCATCTTGACCCCAGGGCCGACTCACTATTCGATTGCCAGAATCAGAAGCCCTGAGACTGCATTTGAACTTTTGACTATTGATTTTTTTAATTTGATTTGACTATAACAAATGCAGAGGGGCTGTGGACCACCTAGACCAGGTAAGCGCAATTATACATCAATTATATTTATCAAAAATAATAAGGATGTGTATATATTTATTCATGTCCCCTGATCTTTTCTTTTTCTTTTGCAGGTTTGTGGCACCTACTCCTGCCGTCGGAGGACACGCAGGTGGCCCATGTGCCTGTTCTACAACATGCTGGACATTACATGTTACAATGCATATGTCCTGTTCACCGCTGTGAACCCCAGCTGGGAAAGCACCAAGTGCTTCAGGCGGCGCCTCTTCTTGGAGCAGCTTGGCAGAGCCCTTGTCAACCCGGCCATTGCAATGAGGAACCGTTTGCCCAGGGGACCCTCTGCAGCCAGCATGGTCCTACAAGTCCAGGGTCAGGAGGTGGAGGAACCAGGGCCGTCCAGAAAGCGGAGGCAGTGTGTGCCAACAGCGCAGAAGGGTGTTGTGCCAGTGCACAAAATGTGGAAGAAACGCATGTAAAATGCACCTCACAATGATCTGTGGTTTATGCCTTGATTTGCAATAGATCATTGCTTTGTCTTTCTGAGGTTAATTTGTTGTTCGTTTGGTGCCTGTTTTGACATTATGTTGGTAAAGTGATGAAAAATACGATTGTTAGTTCGTAAATTGTGTTTTATTTTGAAATTGTCCGGATGCTCTGTGCGTTCCTGTCTGGGTTGTCATAAAACAATAATAATAAAAAAAAACTTTACTTCTATGGTTAGGTCTGAAGTTGTTGAAAAGATCTGATGCGGTGAAAGTGAAAAAAAAAATTATATATCACATTTTTATTACACTTTTATGAGAGGGACCCGTTTGGGTCCTTAAGGACTTAAGAGGAAGTCTTTTGAAAAAACTCTCATTGCTCCAAAAATAATAATGCATCAAAATCAATGTTGTTATTAATTATTGACCTAGTCAAGGCTCTAATAACCTCATCCCAAATATTCCACTTTGCACCTCATTTTTGGAAATATTGCATATTTTGTGTTTTCCGATTGAAAAACTCAGGGGTTCTCATGACAAAAAGGGCAAAAAAAATAGAAAATAGAAAAAAATAGAAAAAAACTTTACTTCTATGGTTAGGTCTGAAGTTGTTGAAAAGATCTGATGCGGTGAAAGTGAAAAAAAAATTATATATCACATTTTTATTACACTTTTATGAGAGGGACCCGTTTGGGTCCTTAAGGACTTAAGAGGAAGTCTTTTGAAAAAACTCTCATTGCTCCAAAAATAATAATGCATCAAAATCAATGTTGTTATTAATTATTGACCTAGTCAAGGCTCTAATAACCTCATCCCAAATATTCCACTTTGCACCTCATTTTTGGAAATATTGCATATTTTGTGTTTTCCGATTGAAAAAATCAGGGGTTCTCATGACAAAAAGGGCAAAAAAAATAGAAAATAGAAAAAAAATAGAAAAAAACTTTACTTCTATGGTTAGGTCTGAAGTGTTGAAAAGATCTGATGCGGTGAAAGTGAAAAAAAAAAATTATGTATCACATTTTTATTACACTTTTATGAGAGGGACCCGTTTGGGTCCCTAAGGACTTAAGAGGAACAAGTTTAAAGGGTGCCTCAAGGGTTAAATTGCCCGTAGATATGAATGTGAGTGTGGCTGGTTGTCTGTCTCTATATGTCAGCCCTGTGATTGACTGGCGAACAGTCCAGGGTGTAACCCTGCCTCTCGCCCAATGACAGCTGGGTTCAGTTGTTGCACTTGTTGTTTACACGCTAGCCTTTCTCGTTCTTCAACGCTGTAAAGCAACATCTAATCACCTGCTGGGACGGCAATATTGCGCCACTGCGGGACAAAGGCGGAGTGACAGCTGAGCTTCAGTACGTCACAGCTGCTGAATCTCAATGTGGACAGGCAAGAGGAAGAGCATGAAACCTGCAGCACAAAGGTGTGTCACTTATTCTGTTACTCGTGCACATGAGCTTCCATCCTTCACACTAAGGATGCAAACAAAACAGAGACTTCGTACGACGCTCAATAGCACTGCTTGTGGTTAAAAGCCCCAAGACGGCCTTTCAGGTCTCGGCTATGGTGATATCCATCTAAATTTGGGAAATCCCAGATACTTATCAAAGCATGTCCTTATACAGGAAATGGAAAGAGAATATGGCTGCGACACAAATAAAGTAAATTTCTACACATTTCTCTGATCTTTGCTGGTTTCTGCCGATGTTAGTAAAGATTATAGCGACAAAAGGGCTGCATGCAGCTTTGCTTTTGCGACCCACACACGCTGGAAATGATGTCCTAGTGTATCTAAGATTGTATTCAAACAACAAATCAATTTGAAATATAATAAAAGGTGGAAAAAGGTGCAAACACGGTACAAACACAGACAAAGTGCACTATTCTGTCTCCTCCTGACTCACTTCTTAAACCGAGCTGGCTGCTTTAACGGATCTCTCTCCTTCCTCAATGCGAACACTAAAAGCCTGAGGTCAGGAAGTTGCTTTGTGCCTACACCAAAGTGCCCCCTGGGATACGTAGTTTTTGGTCTCTGCAGCCTACTCCCAGTCAGCAGCGCGTGATGCTCACCTCCTGTTATTAGACACAGCATCAGTGCAGCGTGAAAACACAGCTCGGCCGCTTTGAACCCTCTTCTTCTTCTTCCTCCTCTCGGCCAAACGCGACTATAAAGGCTCTACATGCGAGCGCAGGAGATGATTAGATTGTGAGGAGGGCTACACCCAGATGTTGTTTTCAAAGATAGAGACTGACACAGGCTTTATTTGGTTAGCCTGAGAGGAGCTGGAGTCCACAGAGGGTCTGCAGAGGAGAAAGTATGTCAGAGACATCGTGTTCTAGCTTAAACATGCATCAATTATGCACATATGGAATGAAAAGCACCAAACTGCATCATGGCAGAGCGTCTGGTACAGCTGTCCTTACATAGTCTCTCTACGGGGACAAACAAGTTAAAGGGATAGTGCATTGTTTTTAAGTGGGGTTGCATCATGTCAGTTTATTACAGCAGTACACTGACTGACTGTGTTTGTGTTTTTTAAGGTGGCTCTCCGTTTCAGGCTCTTCTGTATAAAGAGGACAATCCTCCTGATCTGGTTGTTCACACATGCACCTCAAAACGGGGGACTACCCCTGTCGGACAGGAGGGGGTGGGTGGGGGGGTCTCCTGAGGCAAGACATAATGTAAAAAAGCAGGATGAGGAAGTGGCGTACGAAGCAACAGAGTCCGCTATACGACGCTATAAAGAGAATATTTGTCTTTCTATCAATGCTACATGTAGTTTGACAGAATCACAATCTGAACTAAAGAGTGGAGAAGAACATACTGGAGAACAGGAAACATCATGCAGCAGGTTCATTAGAGCACGGAGATCGCACCGATCGCAGGGAGTAAATGTCACCACCCCCTCCCACTCGCTCGAGGTGAATTCTCCTGATTATATCCTGCTGCGTTCTCACATCAGACTTTCTGCAGAAAAAAATGCTAGGGTTCGAGCAGGAGAAACTCCGGAGAAATGTTGGGCTGTTCACACATGCAGCTCACCCGGAAAACTTCAGGAGTTTTTCAGGAGTTTTGTAAAAGCACTGTGAGTGATCTTTGCTTCTTTAGAGAGGACCAAGCTAGCTGCTTCTCTCTGCTGAAGGAAGCGATATTGTGGCCACATGAGAGGCGTCAATCTTTCCGCATGTTTGGCACTTTTCTAGTTTTCTAACTACTCATAGCGCTTTCACACTGCAGCTCACACCTACACATTCACACACTGATGGTAGAGGCTGCTGCGTAAAGAGTCCATCAGAGGTAACTAATCCCAGTCACACGCTGCCGATGAAGCAGCAGGAGCAACTCGAGGTTGAGCGTCTTTCCCACATCGGACACATCGGACATGTGGCTGCAGGAGCTGGGGATTGAACCCCGACCTTCCAGTTGAGCAACTACCAACTCAAGTCAAAATATTTCCACCTAACCCCTCTTAAAGGAGGGAGTTTTGTTGTTTCATGTTTGTTTATGTGCAGATAATCCACATTTGATCATTAAATCCTGAGATTTGTGTCTTGTACAGGACCGAGTGCACTGTTTCTTTCTTTTTAGGACTTAAGGCTATGCTAAGCTAGGCTAAGTGGCCACTAAGTCAAATGAAATATTTACAGTTCAGACATTAGAGTGGTATCAATCCTCTCCTCTGACTCTAAGTGTATTTCCCACAATGACCGACAATTACTCTGCTTCTGAGTGTATTTCCTGCTTCTCTCTGCACCTCCTTATGAATGTGCGTCAACACAATGAAAGTGAAATGTGCAACCGAAAGAACATCACAGCAAGAGGCCGATGTTTTCACAGCACCTGCACCCCGCAGAGCAGTAACATATAGGATTCTTTCCCATGATTCTCCTGCATAAGCATTCAGGTTTATACCAGTCCCTAATGGAGGCCTGATGTCTTCTTGGCTTCCAACCCAACACAATCCCATTAAGTTGTGGTGAGTGGGCACGTACTATATCTCCATGTGGTGCCCGAAGCTGCTGCTGCTGGCTCAGCGAGAAGTTTGGAAGGAGGGAGGCTGATCTCCAGGAGGCAGCTAATGGAGACCAGAAGAGGAGGTTTGTGCTTGTTTTATATAAAATATAGACACCCAGTGGAGGTCTGCATGGGTTTCAAAGATCAAGACAGCCTGTCCTCGAATAAACCGTCCACCGAGAAGCACTTAAATGAGCCTCTCATCAAACAAGGTTCCTTTTTCCATGGTCAGGCTAATGTCACAACCTTGGATCAACCGGTAGTTCCTTATTTTATTTTGAAAGAAAAGCAAACAGGAAGTAAATCATCCTTAGTTAAATGCCGCCTTCATGTGCTCCTCAGAAGCATCGTTGTGCAGTCGTCGTGACGATACACAAGCTTTCAGGTGCTCTGGTTGGAAAAAAGCAACAAGCAAAGTTGTTGTTTCGTGGCTGATGTTTAATTAGTAACACAGAGCTACTTTGTGCTTCAGCTGCAGAATGACGATGACAGAATGAGCATCAGGTAAATGTTGTTATCCATGTTCATATACTCGTCTGGCATCCTTTATTGGAAAGAGCTTGTGTGCTTGCTGCAGCTATTAAATGCATACACTCCTCTAATGTGCAAATACTAAAAATAAATGATGGCTACTCTGAATAAAGTAACGTCAATTGTTGACACTGTTTCCAAGCTTTCCGCCATTTTCACTGCCCTGAAACGTCACGCAAACATCACAACTCAGCATCTCAGGTATCATCAAAAAATGTCCCACTCTTGATTACGTGTTTTTTTTGTTCCTGTAAGTATTTCAGTGCATTCGACTCAGCTGCAGGTCTGGCCATACAGTAACAATCCCTGCCTCAGACCCATGGCAGTGTAAAATAACACTATGAAATATTCATAGCTGTACACTTGAGGACAGCAGGGGTGGTGCAGTGAAGGCGGCAGTGTTGGGTGGTGGCTGTCTACAGGCTCACTCTCAGCTCCATCTTTATCCATCGTTATATTTTCTCTTTTCAGAGGAGTTCCCTCGTGCTCTCGTCCCCGCTGTGCATCGTCAGCTGTGACGCTCTGGCTGACGTCTGAGCTACGGGAGCATTCAGTTCACTCCGGGGGATGGAGGTGGAAAGCTCTGCACCGAGCTATGCACAGGTTAAATTATGAATCATAATTACACAGTATGCTGCTGCATGAATAAAGGTGCCACGGCCTTTGTGTGTACCGTCTTTAAGGAGAAGTTTGGGCACCAGGCAAACTCAAGGGGAGGTGTAGAGAGGATGGGGCAGCTACCAGGAAAGGTGTTTGTTTTATTCCAGAGGAAGGAACAATGAAGACGCCATTGCTCTCAGTATGCAGCAAATTGTTGAAGAAAACTCAAAGAATCTTTACGCTTGCCAGAGCATTTATTTACGTGTTTTTTATATCCTACATTACCCTGCAGATCCACTTTCTATGGGCCTCAGATTTATTTTGTGTTTGTTTTCCTCTTGTAACATGGACACATCCACTTTAAGAGAAGGGGGGGATGATGGATGGTACCACCGTATCTGCCTATCTGTCACATTCCCCCCAATCCAAGCCTGAACATGGGGCCCAAAGTGGACTCAAGACAAACGTAAATATGACTTAAATCTAGAACTGCAGAAGAAATCCCTGCCATAGATGCCTAAACTGTACTTTCTAAACCAAATATCTTGAAGCTACATTCATTATTCATATGACATGTGCTTTTGTCCTGACGTTGTCCAAAACTGTTCCACATAATCTAATCAAGCTTTTATTTTTAACCTACAGACTGTATCATATCTGGATTTTATCAATAAACAAATTAAGTGAGGCTCTAAGTCAAAATCACCAATGTGTCACCTCCAAAGGAATGATCACAGTTTTTCTTCCAGCCCCGAGGTGAGCTCAGTGGATTTGTTGAGTAATGGACTGGAGAGATCAAAGCCGTCCTGAGTTAGTCATGTGTGAGAGACAGTAAGAGGTCAGCCGGTTGATATACGACAAGCGGGCCGCAGCTGGGACGCTTATGAAGAACATATGAGCTGGTTTGTGGCTTCTCACGGAAGCGCTGGAGGAGATCAAGACGGGGAGGACGCAAAATCGAGAAGAAACCGGGGCCTGATTGTGAAATAAATCACAATTTATAAGCGGTTTCATAAGTAGGGTATTCAGCCTCCTGGCAAACAGCTGCAATGAGCCTGTCTGTCAGTCAAATCAGCAATACCTTTAAATCTGCAAATGTAGAAACAGCTATAACACATGAGTTATTAAAAATCCACCGCCTGTACAGTGTGTACATAAAAAGTGGGCTACTGATAACAAATTCGTTATTTGAACCGGGCTGTGAACTTGTTCATTACTGCTGTGAAATTGGGCATTTTAATATATGCTCCAATGGGGATTGACTCACTTTTGCAACCAGGCTCAAGTGGACACTCCAGGAACTGCAGTTTTTTTGCATTTCCGCATTGGCTTCAAAGGTTGCAGCTTATCACAACTGTCTTTAGGTGTGATTTATGAAATTTGAAGGGGCCCTAGGGAGGTTCCAGGGGGTACCCCAGAAGCATGAAAGGTGTTTTACTTACTATATATATTGCTCAGGACATTTTAAGGGAACATTTAAGCTCATTAGAACTTTCCTTCTCATTGAAATATCCAGCTTCAGGTGCCCAAAGAGGCCTGGAAATAATTGAAAACCTCTTTTCTATTGCATCAGAATACATTTAGGAAACAATAGAGGTTCATATAATCTTATGGGCAGTGACTCACCGTTTCACCCTGATGATCTGGTCCCTCATGGGCTTGATGTCCTGAAAACTTTGCTGGTTGACCAGACTGTAGACCAGGATGAAGCCCTGGCCGTTCCTGATGTAAAGGTCCCTCATTGAGGCGAACTGCTCGGTCCCGGCTGTGTCAAGGATCTCCAGCACCGACGGCGAGGAGTCCACCTCGATCTCCTTCCTGTAGAAATCTTCAATAGTCGGGTCGTACTTCTCTATAAATGTCCCGGTGACAAACTGGACCGTCAGGGCGGACTTCCCCACCCCGCCGCTGCCGAGCACCACCACCTTATACTCCCGCATAGCGCTCCTTTGGATGCATGCAGAGAATAAAGTCTACAGACTCAGGACCCCGGGACTCACACTACACTACAGCCATGACACAGGCACAGCTAACAATAAATGAGATGCTCCTGCAGCTATAAAGGCGGGCAGATTGACACGATGCTGGAGCATTTAGCCCTGAGATACAAAGCCACAGCCTCTACTGAGATATTCCCACGCTATCTTGCAGGGACACCATTCCAGAGGCATCCATAATGCAATAAGGCGTCGGTGTGGTAAAAATAAGATTGGCTATTATTAGAAACAACGAGACGGCACATCTTTTTATGCGCCCACAAAACAGAAGGCTGACACTACATTACTCTGCACAGTGGGCTACAGTCGAGTTAAAGGCAAAGAGTCTATTTATCCTTAAGAAGGCTACAGTGCTGGGAATCCACGCCTCTGGAGTCGGTGCATGATGCATACACTGGATGTTGCTGTTTCCTGGAAGATATGGAGGGTGATTAGTGCCACGAAGACACAGAAGAGGGAGAAAAGGAAGACAAGCTGTTTGGGGGAAACGCTGTACTAGATGCTATCTTGTCCTGACAAAATCATCTTATTGTTATACTTTTTGACGCCTCAAAAATGGAAACAGCATGACAAAATATTTACAAAACTTAGCACAGGTGCAACGTCCCCCAAATTGACACTCTTGGTGGCCATATTGTTTTATGGAACCAGAAGCAGGGGTAAAAGTAGGCAGGTAAGATCTGGTACTGCTAACCATGAAAAGATTCAGTGAAGAGTCAAGGTTGCACTTTCAGCAAGTAAACACATCTGCTTACCTTATGTCATCATTAACAACACTTTGTCTCCGTATTGAATGCTTCTAAGTCGTTCTGGATTGCTTCTGAACCATCCATGCTGTGTTTTAACCGCGCTGGATGGAGCCCAGCTGCCTTCCACTACTGCTAGTTAACGTGAGCACGAGCTTCCACCAGCACGCCTCAGCTGACTGATATCCAGCACTGTGGGGTTTTGGAAGGCAGGCACTTGTTGCAACATCTCCCAAGTAAAATGTGTGGCAGAATAAGTTGTGATGTTTCATGATAGAGAGGAGCTTGTCGTAAGCAAACACTAGCACTTGCTTAGTTAAGAATGCCTCTAAAACAAATGTTGAATCTGATATTTATCTCGAAAACCAGTTCTTCGTTAATGAAGCATGAGTTCAATTTGATCCCATTTACGGTACAATGAGAGCTGTAGCATGGTTTATACTTTAGGATGTGTTGTAGTCAAGACCACACTAACCGGATCAAGACATACCCGAGACCAGAGTGATCCGAGGCCGAGACAGGACCAAGACATTTAGGGATCAAGACTGAGTCAAGACCAAGACCAAGGCAGGGCGAGACCGAGACAAGACCAAGACCATAAATATCACTTAAAAATCATCATCTTTTGTTTATGGGGCGTCGCTCACTTAGACCTAGGTTGTAACCGTGGTATAAAAATCTTATCATGAATGAATTGAATGTATTTGTTCTTTTAGAAAAGGGCGTTTTCCTGATAATCACAGTAACGACGTGAACATAGCCGATCAGTGGTGGTCGTAACCAGTGTTGATTTAAAATCTTGACTCTGTCCAGTCTGAGACCGAGACGAGACTGAGTGAAAATGCTTTTGATTCCAAGACGAGACCGAGAAAGACTGATTTCAAATACTACAACACTAACTAGGGTGTGGCTGTCCTACACTTTTATCTAAACAAGGCCACTTTTGGGTAAAAAAGAAGATGGACACCACAAAATGCCAAACTCGCATGCATGACCTCAAAGTTGCTTCTAGTGTTGTAGTAATTTAAATCGGTCTTGGTCTCGAGACCACTTTTCGAAGGTCTCGGTCTCGTCTTGGAATCGAAGGCATTTTTACTCGGTCTCGTCTTGGTCTGGGCGGACTCCGGATTTTAAATCAAGACCGGTCAAGACCACCACTGATCGGCTATTTTCGCCAAGTCATTACTGTGATTAGAAGGAAAACGCCTCTTTCTAAAGAACAATAAACTCATTTGTAGTTTGATTTTTATCCCCTGGTTACGGCGGAAACCTTCCCGGTGTTACGGTCTAAGTGAGTGACACGCCTGCTGCTCACAAGATGATGATTCAGTGATATTTATGGTCTTGGTCTCGACTCGGTCTCGTTCCCTAAATGTCTTGGTCTTACCTCGATCTTAGAGCACTCTGGTCTCAGTTAGTGTGGTCCAGTCTGTGTGTGACACTTACCTCCAAGAGATCCGTCCAGTCTCCTTTGCCGTCTGCATGCAACACTGCCCTACCTTTCTCTAGATATGAAAAACAGTTAGGACACTTATTGTATTACTGACCTTACAGTAGTGGCATTAACAACCCCTCATATAGATTTCTGTACTTCAAAAAATGCTCCACTGCAGTGACAGGAAACGACAGAAAACAACAAACGGAGGAGTTTTGTTTGTTTCGCTCTGAGGCCTTATCGTCATTTCTATCCTCTGTGGGGAAAACTCTGAAAGGACTGCTTTTAATGAAAGAAGCATTAAACTCGCTGTGTGTTTGTATTCGTAGAGTACATACACATCAATAAACTTTAAAAGCCTGCAGGCCACATTAGCCTGTAATCTGTTTATTTACACGTTGACAGTGTTGGGGTCTCTCAGGGGCCTCTGGAGAAAGAAGAGGGACCACGGGGGTGAAAACCAGAGGATGTGAAGTCTGCACTGCATACTGGTATTATTCTGCAAGGAGGGAAAAAAGCATAACCAGGGCTTCTACATGACACAATCATGAAATCAAGGCAGAAACAATTCATTTTCTTTTCTTTATTTCTTTCTTTCAATAGATTTTACACTATCTCGCTGGAACCAAAGAAACATTTTGACTATAGAAACATAAAATAGCACAAAATATATGCAAAAGAATACATTTAGAAATTATTACATTGAAACTATAAATCCGATGAGGGTCTTCTTGTCAATTTACTTTGTTGCTAGGGTACACTGCAAAAAAAAAAAAAAAAAAAAGATGGCACAGGCAGTCACATTTCCTAACCTGCAGTCTCCAGTGTAGCGCCATCTGCTGGCTAAAGCTGTGAAACACCCAAAAACGAGATCTCACTACAGATTCAGGAGACGGAAAATAAAGAAAAAATGACTGATTGCTCGTGTGCAGTGAGTCACCCTCTTTTGGCCTTGTCGTGTGCATATTAAAACCTTAAAAAAAGTACTTTTTAATATAAAGATATTTGAAATGAAACAGAGAAGGGATCCGAGATGAGAGAGCCGTTCAAGCCTCTTTAATAAAATTGGATAAAAGAGCTCTAAAGAACATAAAAACCTCAAGCACAATGGACTCAAGATAAGGCAAAGTGTTTGGATAAGCTGAGTCTGCTCAGTTGACCAACTGCTCAGAAAGTGCTTACATTTATTTATTTTTTTAACATCAGTCAATCATTGCCGACACATTTCCCAAAAAAAGAAGAAAACATTACATTTCGAGAGGATGTCGTACACGACGGCATCGCGGGGTCACCTTTCTTTTTTTTACTCCACATTCAGAAAGTTATCGTTAAGTAAGGCCTAGTCCACACGTGGGCGGGTATTTCTGTGCGTTTTGGCCTTTCGTACGCAAACTGCGTTTTAGGTCATCTAAACCAGTGGTTCTCAACTGGTGGGTCAGGACCCAAAAGTGGGTCGCGGAGCCATTTTCAGTGGGTCGCTAACGTGCGTCAAAAGAGTCTATGAAGCGCTTTTCCAAAAATGTTTGTTTTGTTTCTTTGTTCTGTCACGTTTTGTACCGTCTAAGGTCCAAACTGCACAATCTCACATTGAACAAATCTGATTGGTTGAAAAATATCTGAAATTCGGGTCGCTATTTTTCATAAAGGAGCTGGTGGAGGGTCCTGAGGCTAGACCAGCTGAGAACCACTGATCTAAAAACTCCTTCCAGGGTGAAGATTTTCAGAAACTCCGTTTAATGTGTTCATGTGTAGACGAGTTTTGGGTTTGTCACGTCACGCTGTGCGCCGGTTTCTCCTCCGTTCGACGACGTCACTTTAGTGTACATGAGATTAGTGCGATGGCAGACGTGACCAAACTAGTGCTCCCGCTATGTTGACGAGCAGAGGCTCCTGAATGGACGAATAAAATGGTCATTGCAGAGGAATGGCGAGAACATTTCACGGACATCGTGCTCATGATAGACGTAACAGTGCGTTTTCAAATCATGTGGACGAAGATGTTTTTCAGAACTTGGCGTGTGTGGACGGGATTGTTTTTTGAAACGGAGGAGGACAACCTCCGTTTGAAAAAATACCCGCCAACGTGTGGACTAGGCCGAAGAAAGAAAATGTTCTCATGCAACATGACGAGGTTTTTGAATCATTAACTCTAATATCAGGGGGGGGGGACTTGAAAAAGAATCTCAAACAGATCACTTTAAACAATATAAAAAGTGCAATCCTTAACTCTAGTGATACATACGAATAAAAGGTCTGGATGTGGAACCTAAAGGTCCTCTGTCAGGGGGAGAGTTGTACATCTCAACTTATTAATTTATAGATTATTTACCTCTTATATATATATATTTATATTTATGTATAATCTATGTAACATTGATGACTTTAAATCTATTGACGTGTTACAGTCACAGCTCTACAGAGGCTGTTATCGGCTAATGAAAATATTAGGTCATTGTCGTAATCTCAGTGAGGTGAGGAATAAGAAATGTTCTTTACAATCTACCGTGTGTACAGTGTGTTCTAGCAAAAAGAAACAAACTCAACAATGTCATTTACAAAAATACCCAACTTTAGTAATCGCAACGTTTGGCTGCCACGGCAACAACTTAATATTGTTATGAAATACTATTATACTAGAGTGAAAAGTACATCTTTTTATGAATTTTTCTTCTCTTTTGTTTTTTTTTGGTAAAATGTCATCTATACAATAAACAATTTTTTTTTTCCCAACGACACAAGCGACTCTATAACTACGCTCATTACTGCGACACTGTGATCTTTTTATCAACGAGAAGGCAAGAAAGATCCAGGAGCTTTTTTTAAAAGTCGGTTGGCGAGGGTTGACTTTCCTTAAGCCCCGCCCCCCTTTTCGAGACGTGTGCGACTTCTCTCATTCGCCTACCTGACAGGTTAGACCTTGAAATGACCAACCGTGCAGAATGTAGCACAGCTCAATAAATTACATTCATTTTTAAAATAGAATAGTTAACAACATCGTTTTTTTTTTTTTGACTAAAGAGTAACGTAAGATAAATTACAACAAAATAGAACTTTTTTTTTTTCTTTTTTTTAAACCACCGTCCACGAGAGTTAACACACAAATCATAATGAAGACAATCAAGAGTGAATGGAACCAAAGAACCCGAGTGGAAAACTCTGATTTGGAGTATGATTGTGGATTGTCAATGTTAATAATCAAGCACCATGAACATCAGAACTGTAGTAACGTGAGTTAAAACACGCAGAAATCAAACAGAGGATTGGTCTAAAACAGGATACCAGATTTTAAAGGTCACATATTCTCCTCCTCTTCAGTGTAAAGAAGTCTCAGAGCTCCTCAAAACATGTGTGTGAAGTTTCTTGTTCTAAATCCACTCTGATCCTGTATTTGATCATGTCTATAAACCCCTCTATTTCAGCCCTGCTCAGAACAGGCTGTTTCTGTGTCTGTAGCTTTAAATGTAAATGAGCTGTGTCTGACCACGCCCCTCTCTGGAAGGGCTTGGGTGGCTCGGGCTTTCTCGCTCCATGTCCTATTGTTTACGGTGAGAAGGCAGACTCAGAGGGCAGAACAAACACCTAGCTGTGGGAGTGTCACCCACCTGGGGGTGGGGTTACTGCCCTTTGTGATGTCATGAAGGGAAAATCTCCAAACGGTCTGTTTGAGCACACATTTTCTGAAAAGTGGAGCAGGCAAAAGACGGAGAGGATGGACTTTTCTCATCATTGGGGGGTTGGTAGACAGACTAGAGACACATGTTAGAGTTAGAGGAACATGGAGAAGCGGATTTTGAATATGTGACCTTTAAGCTTCGATACCATACTCGTAAAAATCAAATGATATCGATACATTTTGGATACCACGGCAACAAATTATAGTAGATCTGGGCACCTAACATTCGGTAACTTATTGTTTTTAACCATCAAACATTACAAGGAAACACGGTCTAATGTGCACAAAAACATTGGCAACGTTTTGGTACCAAAATGATGCCAATGTATCCGTGCAATACAGACGATGTCACCGCCTCCGCTCTGTCTCTGACGAGTGTAACTGTAACGCCAATAGGGCTTTTCAAAAACGCCAGTGTTTGCCGATCTGTGAATGTTGAACCAACCACCCCTGCTCTCTCTCTCATCGCAACGTTTTAACTCACGTGGTATCCAAAAGAAAGTATCGGAGATTTTTGACAACCGTAGCGTAAATCGATCAAATCTGAACTCAAATGATCCGTTCTGGTAAAAGTGGAGATGGTGGTCATGGTGGGAATTCTGGGGAAAAGTGGAATTCAAACATACCTTGATAATAGACACAACACAAGTTTTTAAATAACTTTGAATACATTTCTATAACCGTGAATATAAACTCTCAAAGTAAGAGACACTTTACATACATTACACAGTTTCACAATACGCTGTTTTTTCCCCCACTCACGTTCCTCATGTAAACTACTCATAAAACCATGGTAAGAAAACGATGGTACACCGTGAAAGTCACCAAACATTCTACAAAGCTATTTTTGATTTGTCGTTTCTTTAACTTCTTTTTCGTCTGGATAAAGTCACTTGTGATGTTTTGAACGAAGAGTTGACTGTTTCTGTGATGTCTTTCCCCGAAAAGAGTCCACGTAGCTTCTGACGAGCAGAGTGTCTTAAGTGGATGTGTGTTGATGAGCATTTTTTAGGCACTTCTACAGTTTTTCTAAAATGGAACAGGATTATCGGTGATAGTAGGGTTGGACAGGACAACCGACGGTCACAGATAGCCCTCCAGTCGAAGTTCAAGTCATCTTTTTGCTTGACGAACATCGTCAAATGCACCGTGTTTTTTTTAAAAGTCTTAGCACTTAAGTCCCTCACCCCACCCCGACCCCCCGTAAAACCTCTTCCTGGTGTTGTCGTCCCCTGCTGGACCTCGCTTTAAGTCCCAGTCTGCCGGCAGACCATCAGTCTCCAGATACAAACACACATGCACGCACACACACAAGGCTTGGTATGTCTGGAACGAGACCCTTAAGCTTTGGAAAGCTCTTGGCACAGACTCGAGCCTTTAGCCTTTTTTTTTTCCAGTAATGGCGTCGACTATCTGGGCACTTTCTCCCCCCAGACCAAACTTCATGCAAAAAAATCCGTGCACAATCTTTCAAAAACATATAAAGGGTTCGTTATGAGCAGCTCTCGCGATGGCAAAAGAGGAAAAAACATGAATTAGGGTGTTGAAATGTGGCCTTTTTTTTCTGGCAGGTTGAGTCCGAGCTTTGGCAAGGTGTTTCCGGAATTGGCGATGCAGGGGGAGGAGGAGGAAGGGAGTGCGAAAAGCTTCATCATGGCGTTTTGACAGCATCTGGGACAGGTGAGGGTCAGCTCGCGGGGGACAAGTCACATTCAGAAAACGTGAACCTGTCTGCCCCGAGGACATTCAACTTTAGTAGAAAGAGAAAGACGAAAGCGTTCTTGAAAAAGCGCCGAGTGTGGTTGTGCACAGGATTCTCTGTGACTCCTTCTGCTCTCCGCTTTCAACACTATATTCTTCATACAGTGCAAATCAAGCTTCTCATTCTCCAACCGAAAGGGATGAAGGTTGTGCAGCAGAATAAATATGAAGGAGAGGGGCTCCACGGTACTTTGGGTTGTTAAGATGACCTCTATAGTGTGTGTTATGTAGCTCTATACATAAGAATATTTTTGACTTTTTCGTGTTAATAGTTTTTTCTAGCAATACATAGAGTATATATCTTTTTTTCTGTGTGTGTGTGTGTGTTACACCGGCACTGCAGTTCTTACGGTTAAATTGAAGTGTTACACTCTTAGCATGCAGGTTGCTGGACCTCTATGGGAGAGGTCAGGTAGTATTTACAGAGGGGCTGTTTTGGGTTTCCTAGTGCAGCTTCGTGACACTCCGTTCCCGTCCTGACGCTTACTTCAGGATGATCTGCAGGAGGAGGAAGACAGACACGGAGACAAGACAAGAAAGGGGAGAGAAGTTAGTTTGTCCACTGTATAATGGAGTTAACAGAATCTGCATGGCATGACATTTTAACTAACTTCAAAACATGTAAGAATGTACAAAACAGAAAGGCTGTTTGTTGTTCTATGTCTCAGGAAGATCTGGGTCAAACAGTATTTGCCTTTTCTCTGCTTTCTTAAAGAGACAGTGTCTAACCTGAGAGGTGAGTACTTTATGCACATCACGTAAAAATGCAACAAGAAGAAGGCTGGGTGACCTGATGACGACCTTTTAGGTCCAAACTTTTGTGTTTATAAAAACTTTTTGTGCTATTGAGTTAGGCCCCGCGTCCACCTAGCGTTTTTTACAGGCAGAGAAGAAGCGTTTGTGCGCTGAGAAGAAAAGTGCTGCACGTCCGTTCTGTCTCTATGACAACAGTCTGTTGACAACGGCCGCTGTATGACTGCTCCGTTACTTTTTATTGCATGTTTTATATGTTAGATGGTTTATTTCCCGATCAGACACGGGGCGAGGAGGATGTGGGTACATAACACGATCGGTAGGCGGCAAAACTCCAGGGAGTATCATACATTTAGAAAAGAGCGCCAGTGATGTCAACAGCGACTTTCTGGAAAGATTTTCAACTTGAGCGCTCGGATGCGGCCGCACAAAAAAGGCGGGGCAGTGACAATTGAATTGTTTTCAACGAGGCATGCGAGAGCGTTTGCAGCAGCAGAAAATGGCCGCCTGGAGGGCGAGCGGCAGCACCCACCGTCCCATCGCCTTTTTGGTGCGGCTGCTCCAAACTCTCAACTTAAAAATCTTTCAGAAGAAAACGCTCAGTGGACACGGCGTCTAAGAGTGCAGGCTTGTCTCCTTTTTATTGTTGCATTTTTTTCACCTCACCTGGAGCCACCTTTTTTTGGGGCTAAATGACGAAAAGGTGCAAACAGATTTGTCACTATTCTTGCTGCCTTGATTTGTGACTTAGCGTGAATGATAGTTTGTGACCTAGATGTTTAAAATGTAACGTTTAAATCAAACAAAATGTATGTATAAAAGACAACAACACAAACAAAGCCAGCTAGAATGGGTGTTTTTGTCAAAGGGGGTCTGGTGGCTTTGAGGAGAGCAATGAATCGGCTGCTTTAAACAGAAAGATTGATCTCTGCAGGGATCCTCTCTTTAATGTTTTCAATCCGAGCCTGTCGGGGGCATAAAGAAGCCCTTTAAGTGGACTTTCATGGAGCGTTTAAGCTATAATCGCCAGTTTCTCTGTAGAAATCAGCTGGAGGATTTCAAAAACGTTGTGTTCCTATTAGATATCAGGACCCCTGAATGTGTTAAATTGTGGCCCAGAAGCAATCAAACTGTAACGCCACTTTACGTTGGGATTGGTCTAAAAGAAAGCAGAATTTGAACTTCTTTATTTGCATCTAAACCTATAGTTTTTCTTCTCTAGTTAGAATCAAGAGCACAAAATGTTCTCCTGTCTTTACGTGTCTTTGCAGAGACGAAGTAAACACAGGAAGGAGGTCTGCAGGAATATTAACAAGGAAATCTACTTTGTTGATAAGTCAGATCAAAACTGGATTCATTGCAACGTGCAGCCACTTCATGTGTTCAATGTTTCTTTATGAACTTTCACTCGGGGTCAGATCGAGGCTGCATCCTGTTCCCAACACAAACAAAACACCATGATTCTTGTGCCACCACAGCTAGAGCGTTTCCCTTACAGGCTTTCTGCAGGTCTGCCCTGAATGCAGTTCCTCAGATGTATAGGATCTAGAGAGAAAGACAAAGTACAGTCCAATTCAACAAGACTACAAAAAGAAGGCGCAGGTGTGAGACTACAAAGACAGAATTCTTGGAGAGCAGATCGAGAAGCCAGCAGGGATGCAGCCAAGAGGAGGCTTTCTTTCTTTCTTTTTTACACAACAGTTTGTGAGTGTGTGTTGCCATTTGGAACGAGTATAAACACTCTGCGTTTGGATGTAGTTGGACTACATGTTGGTACTTTGTCTAAGCACTCTGAGACCTTCACTGGTGTCCCAGATTGTTGAGAAAACGGACTATTTCACGCAGCATTTATTCTACTTTGCTGGTTTATATGAAAGGGATGGAGACAGAATGGTTTGCACGATGTTACTTTGCCTTTAAGAAATCTGTGTATGTGAGGAAGGTGTGCAACCTAAGGGAGTAGTTAGCTATAGAAGTTAGCAGCTAAGCTAACAGTGATCGACAAATATCTGCACGTTGCTCCTTAACGTTTTACAAGATTAACATTAAGTAACTATTACTATAGTTTACTAAGAAGTGTGCATGTCACACAACGACCTTTGCCCGCTTTCTTCCAGATTATCAACTTACTGTGCGCAACAATAAATACAAAACAAGCTTCTGAAGAGGTATAGAGACGAGGAAAGGCTGTAATAATTTGTTAAATGTAGATATTTTTCTCTAGATTTGACCCTAGATAAATATTTGGGTCGTAGTTGCTACTCTCGTTCGGGTTGGGGCTGGAGCTGAACAGCTGTCATTGGGCGAGAGGCGGAGTTACACCCTGAAACTGGTCGCCAGTCAATCACAGGCCTGACAGACAACCAGCCACGCTCAAATTCACAACTACGGGAAATTTAGAGTCGCCAATTAACCTAAGAAGCATGTCTTTGGACTGTTGGAGGAAGCCGGAGTACCCGGAGAGAACCCACGCATGCACGGAGAGAACATGCAAAGTCCACACAGAGAGGCTCCTGTCAGACGGGGATTCAAACCAGGAACCTCCTCGCTGTGAGGCCACAGCGCTAACCACTGCAGCACCGTGCAGCTAAAAACCTCACCATTCTTCACTTCAAACTTGTACAGTTTTCCTCGTGTTGAATATGGCAGTGTTTGTAGTTTAGGTTTACTTTAGTTTGACCGACATGTCTGGAATCAAGATGTCTAAATGAAAATAGAGAAGTGAACATTGCAGTTAGGTTCAGAGTACAAAGGCAAATAAACAGATACATTCAGTGTAGAGTTTGAACGATGTGTCGATTAATCGTGCTTTTCTGATTCAGTTTTCAGCGGTGAGATTTTTTTTCTGTTGCAAAAAAAGAATAAATAGGGTGGTCAAAATGTTCAATACGTCGACACTTCTTCGATACCACGTACAGACTGCATCTGTTCCATCAGACAGAGGCGTAGGAGATGAATTAATTCATGCAGTCAAACGTCTGCACACTGTCGAACTTGCTCCAAACATCGCCGATGTTTTAGTGAAAGTTGGACAGTTTGCAGAAGTTTGCGTGCAGTTTTTGATTGTAAAAAAAAGAAATTTAAACATTGGGTTCCTAAGACTTCAATTCTTGTTGCGGTGGTATCGAAAAAAACGTATCGGTATGTCTAATTTAAAAATTTGGTATTGTGACGACCCTAAGAGTAAAAGCGTCTGATTATTAGCAAATAGCATTTGACCCAGGTCTGAGCACCTCTGTAAGTATTCTATCTTCAGTAGAGACAAATCATCTTAGACATGACAAAGACAGAGAGAGGAGAAGAAGAAGAAGAAGAAGACAGATTGTCTATAAGAGAGAGGGGGGGTTAGGTAGAGTAGCGTCAGGATGCCATCTTGTGATCGCCCCTGGCAGCGAGCCGACACAGAACAACAGCACACGGTGTTTGTTAATAGACAACACACAGCCAGCAAAGGACAGAAGCCACCGGGCACATCACACATCACAGAGGGTCACCTCGGGGGGAGAGAGTGTGATGTGTGCAGACTGAGAGGAGAAGCCCGCTCTGCAGTGGGTTATGGAAAACATTACTGAGCGCCAGATGGACGAGATCAGCCAGACAGGGAGGTAAACCCCACCCGTCTGGCAGCACAGGTGGGTCAAAACAAACACCAAAGACTTTTTAGCAGGCTAGATTTGGTGCAGACAGTTTGAGGGGCGACAGAGGCGAAAAAGTGGAGGTTCAAAGCGTGCTCGATTAATATCAGATTGAATTACACCTCAGTGATCTGGTCAGTTCATTTGAATAAATGTGATGAGGATAATTACAGGTTCTGTCTTCAGGAGCCGGATATAATCATCTCTAATTCTATTTAATTCTCATCCTCGTTTCAGCTTCAGCCAGAGTGAGCACACAGAGCCTTTAAGTTTGTCATGTAACGCTTCATTCGGACAGCAGAGGGCGCTAAAGCTTCACAGTTCTGAGCAGGACTACAACACAGTTTGCACATGGTGTGTAAGAGCAACTGTGCAACTTCCTGTCCTTTGCATGTGCATTCATGATGATTTATGTCATTTTATGCAACTTGTGGGTGACAAACGCATTTTATTTTACAAGTTCAGTTCTTTAAGCTAAAGATACAACAAAGTGCATGGTTATAAATGTCGCTAGCGTCGTCTTGCAGCAGCCAGACGGTCAAAAAAAAGAGTCAGATTCTCGCCTCCTTACACTGACTACAAGTGAAGCTGAGGATTGATTTTAAAATACTGCGTTCAATGGACTTTCCCCCCCCGTGTACCTTTCAGAACTCTTGTCCCCATATCAGCCGGTGAGAGATCTTTTTAGGTTTTGTCAGGCGTCTCGTTACCTTTGGACCATTTTAATGCAAGCAAACTTTATTATTTTTTACTCTAAATTCTCTCTGCTGTATATTCCGACATATTAATGATTTTATTTAAACGTCCTAAATGGGGAATCACCCTGCGCTCTCTCAATCATATTAACAGTTAAGAAACCCCTCAAGGTTGATGCTAACAATGTAGCATCATCACAAAGTCAGGGTTGGCTGCAGCTTTGGATCCACGTGTTGTTTTGAGGAAAAACAAAGACATTGCCTTTAAAAACAATAAAGATCTGGGTTGCTCGTTCTAGAAAAAACGCTACGACAGGAATGACAAACGCAGTACATCAGGTGATCGAACGTGTTAACTGTGTCCTCGCTGGAGAGATCGTCATGCAGAGCAAGGAAGGGAGGAGGAGGAGAGAAACAGAGGAGGAGGAGGTGGGGGGACAGAAGGAGACAGACAGCGAGGGGCTGACGTCAGTGTTTCTCGGGCTCCTTGTCCCACATGCATCTTTAAAGAGCAGCTCTGCTTCCTGCTGCTACTGCTGCAGCATGCCAATTACAGGAAGAGACGGTGACTCACGGGAAGTGAACGATGCACGGCCGGCCTGTGAGGGGCAATAAAGCACGAGGTACAGGGGGAACCAGATCCTCATCTGATGATGGAAGGGGACTCTCGGAGGAGTTGATTAATTTTTATTTTCATTTTTAGTGCACCTGATTTCACATTTTTCACTCGTACAGATGCTCTTTTTTTCATTCAGATAGGACATACGAACTGTTTTGTTGTTGT
Organism: Tautogolabrus adspersus; assembly: GCA_020745685.1. NCBI lineage: Eukaryota > Metazoa > Chordata > Actinopteri > Labriformes > Labridae > Tautogolabrus > Tautogolabrus adspersus. The sequence goes on from CM036557.1 coordinate 2,602,155, forward strand.
TTTTGTTGTTGCCATGGTAATCATGGAGGCTGATATTCATTCTCTCAGATAGATTTGGTATTTTAATGATTTCTCCAGGCAGTTAATCGGTACGAAAATAGATTTAAATTTACAATAAAGTTCCCTACAACCAGCACAAGAGCGCCTCAATCAAATTAATACGTTTCATTTCACACCCTAAATGTTTTTGCACACACCAAGGTAACCTAAGTTTGTATGTCCCCCATCTGTTTTGCAGTTACACAACATATCGACCTGTGTAACACTTGGACATCTGCGTGTCCTCAGAGCACCTCTACTCTTAACCACTGGTAAATGATTGCCAGCTGCATGAGGCCGGCGTGCCAGCATTGTGCAGACATTTCCAGGTTTAAAAATGGGGCACATGTGCGTCACTCTGGCATTCAAAAAAGCTGGCCCCTGCTTCTCCTGGCTCCTGCTGACACACAGCAACAGGAGAGCCGCCGATCACAGGGGCCATTTTTAGACAGCTTCTGTGATCATTTGTCCTGCGTCTGTCTCACCCTGACAAGGATGGCCCATAACTTTTTCCTCTCTTGATTTATTCTCCCTCTTATCTCAAAACTTGTGAAAGGTAAAAAGGTGAAACTAGGAGGGGGGGAAAAATCCTACATGTCGGCGTGTTAAGTGCTGCAGAAATAGCCTGCATGTGTTTGCAGAGCACACGAGCAGTACAGATGATGCCCCCTGCTGCAGATGGAGAGGCTTATTTGACAACAACAAGAAAAAAGTGGAAATAAAACTGAAAACATGCAGAACAAAACCAGGAAGTAGTGCAACACAACACAACTACTACTTTGCAAATGTGGGAGCTCTGAAGAAGTGCTTATCGGGAGCGCTAATGCACGGCATTTTACATGAAATACAATACAGCGCCGTGGCTTAGGTAACCCCTCTGTAATACACCCACTCACAGGCTTTAATGCCAGTGTGAGCGCGCCCAGTACAGGCGGAGGGGATGGATGGGGAGGGGCTGGGCGTGGGCAATGGCTCAGCTGCAGGTTATTGCAGCCCGCTATTAGATGGCAGCACTTATTCAGAGCTCCGGGGACTGATGAAAGAAAGCTTTAAAAGGAGCAAACCTGATTGGCTGGTGCTGTTGCTGCGTAGGGGACACTTGTGGCAGGAGTTGTTGCTGCAGAGACAGTAGCAGGCGTAGCACTGTACATCATTGGGACTTTTTGAGGGTGGGGGAGAAGGGGAGAGGGAGGGGGGAGGAGGGAAGTGGTAGCAATGAACAGGTCGGTGGAGCATTATGGTAAACATGGCGACAGTTGTGATGTGTGTGTGTAGTCGGCGGTGTCGTTTGTTGTTGTTGTTGATGGTGGTGGTGGTGGTGGAGGTGGAGGTGGTGTTGGCGGATGTTACAGAGAGCCAGCAAGCCATCGTTAGGGTTACACCGGCAGATGGCATGCAACCATTCACAATGCAAAGCAAAGGAGGACAGGAAGAAAGAAAGAACAAAAGAGAGCATGGGAGAAAAAAAAACAAAGAGGAGAGAAGCTGATTACAATCACGAATAAGGAAATTTATACGGAAAATCAGTTTGCTGTTTTTTTCCCAGAGAAGTTGAAGAGCACAAGACACCAATTACATGACTCAACGACATTTTTTGGCAGCGGGGATGGGAATTTTGTTTTTCCAACACCAAGACTTTTGCAAAATAATAAGGCAGCTACGCCAAAAACATGAAACTCTTGTACTTATTTGGGCATCAGGGCTACTAATGGATTTAAAAAAAGGTGGGCGTGGCAATAACGCCTGATCTAAAGGTTGTGTTTGACCACTGACGGGCTCCGATTGTTACTCTTTGTGTCCGCCCACATCACAGAAAAGTCCACGAAAGAAATTGACCTTTATGTTCGGATAGCTTTCATTTTCTTTAAAACCAAATACAGCTCTTTCCTCGAAGCCACCAGACTCCATTGACAAAATCAGTGATTCTGGTTTGTTCTTGTGGGAGTTGCTGGTCGACCTCTGCATCGGTAGGTTCGTCTGTTTATGTTTTTGGTTGCGGTTGGACTCAGCCAAAAGATCTAAAATCGCTTCAATCAACAAGAACTCGACCCTGATCGACGCAGCAGAAGACTAGCAGCTCACAAGTTGTGCAACGTCAAATTGCTGTTTTTGACAATGGAGTCTGGTGGCTTTGCAGCGAGTCATGTAAAAATCGTATCTTTATTTAAAATGAAAGGGTCTTTCTCTGCAAAGGGACTTCCTGCAATATGGTTGGACAGTTTCATTAAGATTCCTAGCATGTCTGTGGAAATAACAGCTCTTTAATTAGACAGCATTTGACGCTCCGTTTGCCGTTAGGGTAAAGTTAGAGCCGTTATAAACTGTGTCGCAGCTGCAGGATGAAGCACTGGAACAACTTGTACCTATCAGTCATTTAGCAAAACGTTTGTAAAAATCCGTATTTCTGGTCTTTTTTTAAAAATTCCCATCCCCTTTGAGCAAAGAGAAAAACCTCGAGCTTCGAAAGAACTTCTCTGGGAAACTGATTTAAATTTCCTGATCAAAACACAGCACAGCAAACAGACAGTAGCTTTCCTACAGCTACCCTCCAACAGATCAGTATACAGCATTTACTCCAAGCTACCTTCATAATCATAAACAATCATTAGCGAGAGAGAGAGAGAGAGAGTCAGTAAGGAAACAAGAACTGAGTCGTCACTCTTTCAGGTGAAACAAAAAGGACATTACAAAATGTGAATCATATCAAATCCCAGTGTGATGAAAATCTTCAGCACATTTTAAAAGTAGTGTCCCCACACAGGAGGTAAAACAATGACCTTTTGTCTCACCTGGAAGGGCTGCAGAAATTGCCCACTCAAACCCCCCCGTCAATGCTTTTCATACAAATACATTGTGTGTGTGAGAGAGCAAAGGGAAGGTCAGGACCTACCAAGACTGCTAGCAGGAGTCATGCACAAGACTGACCCTGTCGTGTTCATGCAGAGAGAGAGAGACAGAGAGAGAGAGAGAGGGAGACAGAGTGGGGGTGTGAGAGAGAGAGAGAGAGAGAGAGCGAGAGAGAGAGAGAGAGAGTGGAGGAAATAAACGGGTTAATTGAGGGTGGAGAACAACAAGGTTAGACAAGACAAAAATAAAAGCTTGGATGCTGCTGTGACAGTCGTGCTGTCAGCCAGTCAGTAACGCATCCAGAGGAATATTATTCCCTGATTCAGTTATTGTGTTAGTTGGAAAAGACTGTCCATGTACAAAGATCACAACGCAAACTTAAGGATGCTGCAGGATCGAATTCTGTGACTAGAGTAAGCATGTTGCAAAGCGCGAGCACAGAGTTTATTGGCTACTCTTTGCAGGTGTAAAGAGAGGAAACATGTTTGTTTCTCATGCATGTCTGCATGTACAGAGAATCAGAGAAGTATTCTCCGACTGTTCAGAACACATCCCTCTGCTTCACTCTTTACTGAATTGGAAATAAAAAGATTATTTCCATATTTCTAACTGTCTACTATCTCAAAGCCCTCTTCACGGTAGACTAGTTCTACGTTCCTCTCTGCATCCGCTCCATCTCCTCATTTTGAGATATCACTCTTCTGATGAACTTCACTTTCCAGGACTTTGGTTTCCCTCGCTGTGAACCAAGACGGGCCTTCCTCATCCGCACCCCAATTTCTGCCAAAGCTGTCATATACAGTACGATGCCAGTGCCGCTTTATAACTGGGAGAAAGGCGTGCAGACAACTACTCTGCAGAAAATAAATGAATGGATAAAGAAATATTTTCCCTAATTTCTGGGATGCTGATTTGCACAAACTGTGTCATCACAAGACCTTTGTGTCTCTCGAACAGAGGACATCATTTGAGTTTACGTGTTGACTTAACTGCGGGATTGACATTTTTAAAACCAAGCATAAAGTGGTAATATACGAGAATTTAACAAGCGTAAGAGTTGAAATATTACGAGAATAAAGTCGTAATTTGAATGACATTAAAGTCAAAGTAGGGGGCGCTGATGGCCTAGCGTTAGGTTAGGTCGTACCCCATGTACAAAAGTCATAGTCCTCGGTTCAAGTCCGGCCTGTGGCTCCTTTCCTGCATGACATTTCCCACTCTCTCCTCCAAACATATCCTGTCTCTCTTTAGCTGTCCTATCCCCCCCCCCAGCGGTTAGTTTGAGTTACCCATTCACGGACGTGCAATCCTCTAAGCGTGCGGCCTGGGTTCAAGTCCTGCCTGCGTCTACTTTCCCACTCTCTCTCTCTCTCTCTCTCTCTCTCTCTCTCTTGCTCTCCTCGGTTTTCCGAAGGCAAAAGCATCAAAAATAAATCTGTAAGTCAAAATAGTACGAGAATAAATTCTTTAGGGAATCAAGTCGCCGGTTTTCAGACATTTGGAGACTTTAAAAATGACTGTTACATTGTGGTCAGCTGGTAAAACGATCTCTGATGTGACGGGGATTCAGTCAAGCTGCAACAAGTACTTTTATAAACTTGTCATAACATGTGAGGGGAGTAAATTCTAATTCTACACTTCTGGAGAGATGATGGATTTGAGCGGCAGAATAGTGAGGTGTCAGAACCAGGACGTGCACATGCTTTAAACCCTGATCTGGATCGAATGATGTTACGAATATTCACGAGAGATTTTTGACCACCTTAAACTTTAAACATCTTTCTTCTGTTTTAGTCTTCAGATCGGAACCTTTCCTGATTTGGTAAAAAATTAAAAAAACGATTTTCATACACGGCTCTAACCCGGGGATACTTCCCACACAGATGCAGAGTGAGGGAGGGAGGGGTGAGGGGCTGTCAGGCATCTCAGACCACAGGGAGACAAAAAGAGCAGGTAGACAGACGAGCCAGTGATGACTCAGTGGGGCTGCAGGCTACAGCATTAGCAGCAGTTAATTCATTTAACGGGGCGACCTGAGGGGGCTTCAGCTGCAGTTTGTTTCCATGAGAGACGGCAGTTTGTTTGAGGGGTAAATACTGGCCAACAATAAGGGAAAGGACTCGAATTAATGGGAGACAATTGGAACAAAATTGCCTTTAAAATGTGATTTTTGTTTTTCAATATAGACGTCTGTCAGGACTGATTGAACCCACGTCTGTCTTTTCTTCCACTTTATACTGGAGCAAAAACAGAGTTTAAAAAGCCTCTGTGTGTCTGTTGCGTTACATTGACAGGTGTGTCACATTTAAGAGGTAATAAAACACGTTTATTGTTCTGATCAAAGCGTGCACTGCTCTTCAACATGGCCACAATTATGAGTTCATTTTGGCCGGCACTAGATCAAAGTTAAGACGTGGCACTGAGGCTGTCGAAATTCTCGATACTTTTTGATACCACGTGTTTTAAAAACGTGCAATCTCTGATTTTCAGTGTGGTATAAAAGTACCAAAGCTTAAAAAGAGTCATGTAGTTAAGCAGAAGCTGCTGTGTGCGACAGAGACGGCAGCGGGGGTCAAATCAAATCACACGTCGGCAACTATGAACGTTTCTCGAGATCTCATGAAGACGCAAAAGTCGCGTTTATGTCTCTTAAAAACACAGAGCAAAGGAGGTGACACTGTCTAACATGCACAAACACATTCACAATGTTTCGGTACCGATGCATTTGTGCAATTTACACAGCGTGAAGGAGTTTACTCGCAATATTTAGCAATTTAAAACAAGAAACTACACAATACTGGGGCGCCTCAGATTTGTATCTTTGATCGAAACAGGTTTAGATATCGTTTGATTGGTCTGGTATGGTGACACACCCTCGATGGCTCAGGTTGGAAAAGGGTTGAAATATTAGCACTACGATCATGTCAAAGTCAGTGGATGCAAGTGATAATAAGAGATGATCTAATTTCAGCACAAGCAACTCTAAAAGGACGAGTTTGTGATGGATAGAAAGTTAGCCGAGCACATTCAGTGAGTGTGGTGTCTGCGTCTGTGTGCGCCCTGCATGCCCTGCATACCTATTAGTGCTTCTATTTGCACGTGTGCATCGATCGGGAGCTCTCACCTGTGGGAAAGAAAGCGGGCTGCTGGAGCTGTGCGTTGGCCAGCGCCTGCTGGTAGTGCAAAACACTGGGGTTGAACAGGGAGCTCGCTCCGTTGCTCTTCTCAAGTGCTTGTCTCTTTGGTAGGGGCTGGAGGACGCCGTGAGGGAACGCCTGTCCACCCAACACACACACACACACGCGACACAACAAACACACACACAAAAAGCAGAGTAGATTTGAACTGTATACTCACACAACAGAGATATTTGTGTTATTAGTCTATGCACAGCACAACATGTAAAGTTGCTGTAACTATCACAAGGACAATGAGAAACTACACCATAGCAAGGCAAACACATTAAAGAAAACTGAGATTAAATTAACATTACGTTGTAGGTAATCAAAGCCATTAAAATGATAAATATTTATACATTAAAGTGTCTTTCACAGAAACCAAAAGAGCCAACTTAAATCGTTGTGAGTGGCTACAGTACAATTAAAGAAGCTACATGCAAAGCAAAAGGTGAAAGGTCCAAGTACCAGGTCTACAGTTGCCTCGAGGGGTCGCTTCATTGCTTTGGCAGTCGACTGAGTCTTTAATTAGCAGGCAGCGAGCACATGATGGCAGTGGGCCAATGGGATTCAAGCGTATTAACATACAGGTAACAGCAAGCAGAGGTGCGTCATGGGGGACAGCATTGCATTGTGGATAGGTGAGAAGGAAAAAAACAAAAACAAAAAATAATCTGAAAATGCAAGTATACCACATACAAAACAATAGGCATGCACATAAACAAAAAATTGTTTTGTTTACTTTTAAAGAAACATTGCTACTTTTTGAATTAGTACAAAAGCAAAAAAAAAAAGAAAGCATCTATATTAAACTCTTAAAGCAAGAATCTATGAGGTATTTCAAAATCTACGGAGAAAGCATTTAGTAGTAACAATTCGGACAAGTAATCAAACTTCTTCTTTTTTTTTAAACATCTACGCAGGAAACAAAAACACAATTGAACAACTACAACTCTTTCTGATCGTGTGAGCTGGTTTGGGGCTCCGTGTGTGGTTTAAAGCACCCGCTACAAGATCGTTTTGGGGGGTCGAAGCCCTTCAGATTAGCAGGAAGTGGACACGTTTGCATACAAAGCTTTCAAACTACAGACAAACATTACTATTAGAACATAACGCCCGACCGATAAATACGTCGGCCGATAATTCGGGGGCCTAAATGTATTGGTGCATATGTTTTCTTGCTGTGAATTCTCCCCCTCGTAAAGTGAATTAAAACTCTGATGTTTTTAGGCTCTAATTTCAAGTTATCGCAGCAAATTAGGATGCAGAATATTCCCTACACAACAGTGTTATCGGCATTAAGGCTATAAAACATAAACATCGGCTTTGACCCCTTCTGGCTGACATAACAGGCCGATAACATGAAGCTTAAATGAGTCCAAACGCGGCGTTGAGTTGTTAACGACTCTGCAACAAGATCGTATTAGGGGTCAAAGAAAGCCCTTCAAATTAGCAGGAAGTGGACACGTTTGCATTCAAAGCTTTCAAACTGCAGACTTACATTACCGATAAATACGTCGGCCGATAATTCGGGGGCCTTGTTTTCTTGCATATCTTGCTTTGAATTCTCTAATTGGAAGAAACTGGAAAAACTGCAAATTTGGATGCAGAATATTCCCAACACAACATTTCTATCTGCAAATAAAGGCTTTGACCCCTTCTGGCTGACATAACAGGCCGATAAGATGAAGCTGAAATGAGTCCAAACGCGGCGTTAACGACTCAGACAAACACTCATATACACTAGATAAAGTATGCACATTTAAAAGGTTGTATATGAGCATATATGTCATGTTGTACATGTAATCATTGGTGAAGTTTTTTCTTATTTGATGCTTGTAAGAAGGCACATTTTCTCGACAGGAAAAACGTTATTGTCCCTGCAATTATTTTGCAAAAAAGGGGGCAAATGTTTGTAGTTCTTTTAGCAGCAATAGGGCGAAATGTTTCTCTTCCTTCAGTCTGTTCTTCTCGGTGACGGTGCTGGTTCACGTTTTTAGTTGACGAAGCCTCGCACTAACTCTTCTTCGTGGGTAAATGTTGCTTGTTAGTGTGATCGATTAAACTTGGGGGAGGTGGTGACACAGAATGTGGAGCTCTGTTTATTCTTACGATCCTTCAGAGAAATAAAAACCATTAAAAGCCAATGTTTGGGGAATCTCATAAAGGCATGACGCTAACCTAACAAGGTCGTTTATTTGTGAAGTTATCAAAAATATCCTTTTTTACATTTTTGTCACTGCTGAGAGAGAGAAAAAAAAAAGAGATGATGGATGTGATGAGCACAGCACTGATGGAGTCCATGCAGGAGCCTCTTGCTTCATGTCTGTGGATTATCTAGTAGACTGATGCTCTGTGCTGTTGACACGGTTAGGTAAAAATTAAAAATGGCCGTTCAAGCAAAAGATGAATGCATTCGAACTTGCAGCGGGGAGGAAGAACACAGCACGGCAGGCAACAGAAAAAAAGTGGCACAGTAACACAGCATAATCCCTGTAATAGGATCCTCTTACTGTAACTGTATCAGTTAATGTGTAACCTTATCTACAGTACACTTTCTCTTTGTTCAAAAAAAAGTGAATTATGGGTAATGATATTAGCTCTTTGCAGCAGTGCAGCAATACAGCTTTTTTTATGGGTCTCAATAAAAATGCGTCACGTTTAAAGCTAAGGGCTACAAGAGAATAGGATTAAAGGTGCTGACTAAACAAGGCATTGTCCGAAAGTTAACCCCGCTCACCTCTGCTTTAGCTCGTAGCTGCTGATGGTAAACGGAGGATTGGGTCATAAAGTTGATGCACGGCGGCGTGCGAGCAACACCGAGGAGTGAGGAGAATAGGATTGTGAGGAGGACGCACGGGGAAGATTAACGGCTTGTTTGAAAAAGGCGCTTTGTGAACGTTGTGGAGAAGTTGTTGAGCTCTGCTACGCCGTACAGATACACGAATATAAAGACGTGATGATGTCATGAGAGGCGTGCTGTTTTCGTGACGCTGTGTCAATTCTCAAAGGGAATCCACTGTTGTGTTTACTTAAAGGTATAATTTATTTTTTGTTGTTCAGTACTTACATTAAATCAAATATTTCCAACAGTTGGAATAAACTTGACGTGGTGGCCGCCGTGACAGACACAAAATGTTTATCGTTGCCATGGAAACACCGGATGTTACGTCAAAGAGCGCTGCATAAGGAAGATTGAGCTGCTACCGAAAGCTGCTGTATGTGCTGCTGTGATAAAAACAATAACCCCGGTATCGTGATGCGTATTTCCTCGCCTGATGTCTGCAACTCACCGCACGAGAACAAAATGTACAGAAAATATCAGATTAGTCTGTCTGCCTGTTTCAGTTTCTTGTTTTCCTGCTTTGTTGCAGCTCCTAAAAAAAAGTGCACAAACTAACCTGAAATGGTCTTTATCATTCTTCCACACTGAGCACTTAAATGGAGGAAGGACAGGGGAGAGCAAGCAGCGATGGAGCCAGCCAATGAGAGAGAGGAATGTGCAACGCGAAATGCATGCCCATGCCATGGAGGAGCAAAAAGTCAGTCAGCACTCTGGCGCAGTAGAAGGTGTGTGAGTGCAGCAGCCAAAGGACCATTCAGAAAAGAAAGCCACTTAAGCGTCTAAGGGAGGGGTGGGACACGATCAAGACACACTGCCAACGCTGTCTCACTGTCTGTCTGTTTGAAAGTCTGTCTCACTGTTTCTTCCTCATCCTGTTGGGGTAATTTTCCAACTAAAGGCTGAGCAGGAGAAGGAGGGTGCACCCCTCCCCTCCCTCTCTCTGAACCGTGAGGCTACATCCTCATCCATCCCTGATTCAATTTGCACTGATCTGCAGAGAGCCGCACTTATCATTGAGAGCAGGGAGGAGGGAGGTGAGGGTAAGGGAGGGGGGTGAGCCAGCACATTGTCTCTGTATGTACCAAGGGCATTGGAAAATAAAAGCAGACTGCAGTGAGATAATAACAGATTGTTCTTGCGGCATTATACTGATGTGTTTAGGTCTCACTAAAGCCTGTTTATTGTATACAACGGCCTCACTTTGGGGCGACTTTTGGCGCTGAATTGTACACTGGAGTGTGCTGGAACAAACCAGCGCAGATGGGTATGTTTTATACTGTAATAAAGCAGTGCTCCACATTTTATGTTACTGAAGGTGTCATCATCAACAGCATGTGTTTGCATTTCATTTTAACCAGATGATTTGTTGTTGTGTATTTAGTGGTTAGCCGTTATTATTCTTTACGCAGCATTATCAGAAAGCTTGGGCTGTCAATTAGCTTCCCTATGCTAGCATGAATGCTATATAAACTGTACATATATCAGGTTTACTGGCTCTCCTACGACCATAAACGCTCCAATAATAACTTAGTCATTCGCTGCTGTAAAAAGCCTCCCTGCACGTCGTAATGAAGGGCTAAGCTCCTATTTGAAAGTTCAAGGTGTCCTGAATATAGGTGCTATAAAACAGCCTTATTGTTCCATCCAGACCTTACAAGCTCCCCGCTCTCATACTCAGTCCCTCCAGGATTTTGCGGAGCTTCGCTGTGATTGCTGCAGCCAAAAAAAGCCTCATTTTACGGCAGCTGAAAGAAGTTGCACCATTTTTTGAGGGTTTGAGGACGATTAAAAGATATGAAAGACATACTGTAATAACGGGGTTTTTTCAACCAGGGTGATACTAGTCAAAATCATGTGGATACCTGTTTCGATACCATGACAACAAAAATAGAAGTCCTACGCACCCAAGAGTGGGAACTTTGTTGATTTTCTTAACTTGCATAAAGACATTGGATGGATTCTTCCCTCTCCTTAGCACCCGTCTTATGATACAGATCTAGTTTTGGTTAAGCTTCGGCACTTTTCGATATCGTATTGGGTCTTTAAAAAAAAAACATGACATCAAAAAGTATTGAAAAATGCGATTTAAGCCGTAAACTACTCGGACGTTTGAACAGCATGGCAGAACTCAGGGGATCAACGACTTGAATATCAAAGAAGTTAATTTGGTGACGCACATGTAAATGCTGCCGAGGGACGTAAGGTGAATGGTTAAATCCGAGGAAAAGTTTTGTAAAACTGCAAGGTCGAATAAAAGGCGCAGCGATTTCTTACATTTGCGGGAATTCAGAACTTCCTGGAGGGACTGATAAGTACTCTTAACCAGCAGGAACCTTGTGAGATTTGATTGGTTAGTTCACGGATAAGTATGTGTGTGCAGGTATGGATAAGAGTAGGTAGGCTGTAGCTGTGCTCTTACCATGGCTGCAGCCGTGGCGGCGGCTTGCGCGGCCACAGCTGTCTGGTTGGCCTGGTGCTGCGCCGCCTTAATCTTGGCCTGCAGGTGGGCCGGTGGGTGGAAGTATTTGCACTTCTCGCGGGAGCAGCGGCTCTTGATGTAGTCCATGCAGACGGTCACCGTGTTGTCGCTGGTGTCGATCATGGGGCTGTCGCTCGGGTGGGCGAAGCGGCAGTCGGTCTCGCCGCGAGCGCAGTTGCCTCGCTGGAACTCGCGACACACCTGGGAGCAAGAGAGACACACAAATGCACAGGCGCTCACACAGGTAAATCAGACACACAGACGGATACATGCAAGAGGAGAAAACAAAGAAGAACACAGAGACATAAAAACATGAATATACGAGCTTTCAGTACAGCTCAAGAAACTTTATTTTCATATCAAACAAGAGAAGCTCAAAGCAGATAGAGCCCTCTGCTGGTTAAAAAGAGTATTGCAATAAATCTTTTTGTCAAATGGATTCGAATTGTCCCTATTTGTATCGATTTTTTATTGTATTGTGAGGTTTTGTTACATCCCAACATTCGCTGAAAAGCTTTGCCAGAGAAAATGTAAAAGCGGAACATACAGGCCAGTATGTGTGTAGTCTTCCTTCAACCTTCATTTGCAATTGAAAAATGTCGAAAGGTTCATAATAAATATATCAGGAAGTGTGAAGGCTCTGCTTGTGTAGGGAGGCTTAACTGCTTTCTGCTGCACCAGACGTGCACCAACCGTCTTTAAACAAAGACGATGAATTAAGTTTTGAACCTTAACACCATGCAACGTCTGCCAAAACCAAATAATTGAAGAATTACCGAACCAGTCGGTGTTTAACTGTTAAGAGGCCTGAAAATAATCACAGGGGGGATCCGCTTTTGTCTCGCACTCTGGGACGCACTCAGAACGCTTGCACAAATCCTCATGCAACATTAAAACACACACACACACACACACATGCAGGCTGTGTGTGGGCTCCGTGTCTCCGAGGGATGCTGTTTCATTAGAGCCAACTTCATTCAGTTGCTAAGTGATAGCACTCCCAGAGAAAAACACATCGAGGCACACACCTACGCAGCACCTCCAGGTCTTATAGGGAGATTATTGTTTATCTTTATAAACGTGGTGAAAAAGAATAATCTCCCCTTTATGCACTCTTTCACAATCACCAAGCTCTCCTCGTTCTGAGCTGTTGCCAGGGGGCAGACGGAGACGGCTGAAGTTGTTGTAATCGTCCCCGTCTGGCAAGTACCAGTTTGTGCTGTTGAGCATTTTCAGACTTAAACTCGCTGTAATTGCATCCTCTCTCTTTTTTTTGAGTCATCTTATTTGATAGGAGCCTTAATTGTTTCTGTAAAGGGTAACAAAAGGATAACAGAGGTAACGAACAATCAGTGAGGAGCCTGGTAGTGTTGTTGAGATGAAAAATGAGCTGTTTGCCTTTCAGCTTTAAGGTTCAAATCAAACAAATACTTCAGCTACACACACAATTCTCATGGTATAATATGGTGTAGTATGTAATTTTTGTGAGCTTATATGTTACTCAACTACTGACATAATTTCTTTGCACTGTTTCTTTGCATATAACCTCGGGCTGGGCAATAAATCGCAATAAGAGCATTCGCAATGAACGCGTCGTGAAGTCTGATTAGAAACACACATGCACAAACAGGATCCTATGGACATGCACTAATGGAGAGATGTCAGGGTGAAGGCCCACAGCTAGGGGGGGTTGGGGGGGTTCGCTGCCTTGCTCAAGGACAATTTCCAGGCATGGTCCGCCCCGGCCTGTATTTAGTGCTCACACAACTAAGATGAAGCTAAAGCTGTGGTGTTTTGTGATGCTAGACCTAGATCGTTTTCAACGTGGCAACCCTGTATTCTAGATTTAAGCACATTTTTCATGCCTATCATATCAGAACGATAACATCCAGGGGGCAGAGAGAGTCCTGTAAACGCTCTTGAGCTATGAAGGATAACAATTAGCACCACGTATCTAGTGCATCTCTGTAACATCCATAATTACGGTTCAATGCTCCTCTAATTATACTTCACTCTGATAGGCTGCCATTCTTATCTTGTCGTACAAAAGAGAGGACTGTGATTGGGTGCGTCACCTCCAGTTTGTCCGTACGAAGCAGTTTCTGGTTGGAGGAGGAGCCTCCGGTCATGGAGACGGGCGGGCTGCCGGGGACGATGACGGGCGAGCTGGGCAGGATGTCTGTGGGCACCAGGCCCATGCTGTGGGACATGGGAGTCAGGTAGGGTGTGTAGCTCAAACCTCCGCCGGAGCCCAGGCCCTGGCTGACTGAAAACGTCTGCTGCAGATGAAGCAAAAATAAGACAGAAAGACACTACTTTATTCTGTTTCTTTTTTTTTTTTACATGAATTAAAATCACAGACAGGAATGAAAGAAAAAGTTGAATAGCAGGATGTGAAATGATGGATGAAGGGAGGGAATTGGAGAGTGAAATGCAGAAAGAGGGTTTAGAAAGAGACACCAGAGAGAAATTAACAGAGGGTGCAGCTGTGCAGAGTTCTGGGTGAGACAGATGAGAGGTGAGGCGGCGGGGAGAGAGAGAGTGTGACCGGTAAAAGAGAGAACGAGAGAGGAATCAGTATCAGAGAATAATGGAGACAGAGGGTAGAAACAAGAGAAGAGTTTGAGGGGGTTTTTTTAACCTCTGTGTATCCCCGGGAAGATTTTGCTTAGCTTGCATGTTCTTGTGCAGCGACACCACACCTTATATCAATGCAGTCAAACACGCTCGCACCTGGCAGACGCCCAACGCAACCACAGTGCACTGCTGTCTGTTGAGCAACTCCCAGAGAGAAGGCGAGGAGCTCGGTGCTTTGCTCAAGGGCATCTCAATAACAATTGTGGGAACAAATGCATGACTTTTCTTGCCTGTGTAAGTGTATGAAAACAGAGCATTCTGGGAAGGGATAATTGTATGTACAGCATAAAAGTCTTCATTAATCAATGTGCTGTTAAGTGACTCATGCACCGCTTAACACTTCAAACTCTAGACCACAACCCAGCATGAATTTCCCTTCAATCTGAAATCCTTCCAAGTGCATCGAAACACAAAAAAAGTCAAAAAAAGATATTTCTGTTAAAGCAATATCGCTGAATTGCATCTAGCTCAATTCAGTGTTTTTCGAGTGTGGGATGCTGATGCTCTGCTGGACGTCCTCCATTGTGTCCCTTTGCTTACTGAGCCGCCGCGTTCTTCTTCTTCGATTCATTTATTGGCGGGCTACACTGTGTCTTGCTGCTATAATGTCATGCTATTACATGCTATTTGTTGTTGTTTTTGTGTGTGTTGAATCAAATTCTCCCTAAAAAGCTCGACATGCCACGTATTTGGTATCATATGAAATAGAAGGTTGTGTTTCTCAAGTGAAAATAACTTAAATTGTTATCGTCTTTCTTCTTCTTATAACATGGCTGTTTTCTTAGATTGAGTAAAAAAAGTACGGATGCCTGTCGGCAAAACCCTGTCAGTTAAAAAAAAAAGCATGAAGAGGTAGAGTTGGTAGAGCAATCAAATGAAATAATGATGTTGTGCAAGTTTCAAAGTATGCAACTTCATGTTTAAGGGCGTTTTAACAGGCACTAAGCCAAGGTTTTTACAGCGCAGCACAACAACAGAGATCTCGGTTATTTTCACAATGAGTCACACTGCTATGCCCGTCAGTTCCCACAGCGGCAAGGCCGGCACTAACCACAGGCTGCATGGTGGTGCCCGGGATCATGAACTGCATCTGTTGAGCCAACATGGCAGCCGCCGTCTTCTGCTGGATCAGGTTGTTTCTCCCGTTGATCTCCAGCTGGGTCTTGAGGTGAGCGGGCGGGTGGAGGTATTTGCAGTTCTCTCGCGTGCAGCGGCCCTGAGCGGAGACAGAGAGAAACAAACACGGTCATTAGCAGTCTGAAAAACTTCACGTCTCTGATCAACAGAATGAACTGAAACACATCCATGTTCTCTCATAATCAACCTGACTGTGAACAGGTTGAGTCCGCCTGAGGAGGTGGCAGATACGTGGGCTCTGATTTTAAAACAGACTCCAAAACATCAAGCGCTCGGAGGCAGCATACATATTCATACTGGGAGAGTGTGAAACATAGGAAATGTTTGTTATGTTCTTGCTTATCCAGCGGGGGAAGTAGGAAGCGATCACACAGTGGCCATTTTTCTCTCATGCCGCTAAGGTTAAGACGCTCAAATGATGCTATAATGTTTCTCCGTCTCTTTAGAGATTTTAAATTGTATGAATGAAGGGAATCATTTAGCCGCATATTGTTGCTTCTTGAAAATATGCTCCAAGGTTCATTTGGATTTCTAAGTTGTGGGTTGATAAGGAAGCAGTGAGATGATAGATTTTCAGATTTCCTACATTCATTACAGCGGTGCAAAATGTGTTCAGCTGTCCACCCTGAGTGTGAACATGATCTATTGTTATGAAAGCTGATTAGTCGTTTCTGATGTTCCAGCTTCTCTCAACTCGTACTGTTGCATCCCAGACCCTCAGTGCAGACACAAAAATGGTAGACATATGCCGAGGTCAACTCTAGCGATCAAATCTCTGCAGCTTTTTTGATGGACAGGTCATCCAACCTTCTCTGTGGAAATGCAAATGCACAGTAGGCAGGGTCAGGCTTACAGAGACCCTGGTGGATGAAGGCAATTACACTGTCAACCCAGAGGCTAATGGCAAACACAATAATCCAATACGGATCCTCCATGCGGTGCTTACTGCGAGGAGGAGTGGGTGGAAAAGAGGAGAGGGGTCCGCAGGGAGGGAGACGGTGAAGGGCAGAACAGGCGAGTTGGAAAAAAGAGAACGGGGACGATGGAAAGTAAAGGTGAGGAGAGGAGCGATGGAAAAGATGTGGGCAGAGTGGAGTGGTATGCAACAGTGGAGAGAGGGAAGGGAATCATTCCTCTAATTTCCTCTCAGTAGAAAATATGACGATATGCCCAGAGTGATGAGCTCAGAGGACTCAAGTGTTGAACTCAAAACTATTTTAAGTTGTGAATCAATCCAAAAAAGTCACCTGAAGCTGTACTTGATTCATTTTTTGTGTCCAGTGGAACCTGTTTTCCCTGATACGTCACCACGCCAAACTTCTATATCAGCCGTTACCTCTAGTTATCCTGGCTGTCAGCTGGACATAAAAACATTTCCTGCTGACTTCTTTCTTAGCAATTTTTGTGATTTCGGTTCTAGTCTTCAGACTACTCAAAGTGTAACAGGTTTAATGTTTTTATGAACAGACGTTTGATGTCAACTTCACCTCTAATGTGGATTCATCTCTGAACTTCTTTGTACCGCTGTCCGTTACGATCCCACTGTCTTCTTCTTTCACTCTCAGTACAGGGAGTCAGAATAATTCACGGTGATTTATGTTATGCTGCTATGCTTTATAGTGATCTTAAATGCACTCGGAAAATAGGCCGCAGGATAGTCCCCCCCATGTGCGGAGGCTACAGTCCTCGTCGCAGCAGCCGTGGGTTTAAACCTCCCCTTTGCTGCATGTCACCCCCCACTCTCTCCTCCCAACATGTCCTGTCTCCCTTCATCTTTACTCTCTATACAGGTGGAAATATGACCTCTAATGACAAGCACACTCACATGAGATGTAACACGTGGTTTACTGGGACGTCTGGTTTTGTCAGCGTTGCAAATGAACATTTGAAGAAGAACACAATCAATAGAATAAAACATTATTTTATGCTTTTACTATTCTTAGTGAAGCACCGAACTAGAACAACTCCCATGGGTCATGATGCAAATTAACAAAAGCCCAGTATGGATTATTTCTGTTAACACAAAGGCTTGAAAGCCCCGAGTGTCACTCACTCGTCGTGCTGCAGGGACTGCAAGTAGATATTGAAGTCCATGCAGCCACAGTGGGACATTTCTTTCCCATATTTGACAGGAGCTTTTGATTAAGCACAGGTAAAGGTAACCACCTTGCTCCCGGTGTAAATAACCAATAACCTTCAGCTCTCATCAAAGGAAAAACTAATAAAAATGCAGCTATCTTTCTCTCCCTGACAGATATTAAAGACCCTGCAGAGCATCAAACAAGCTCCCAGCGTTGCAACAATTTCTTTTCATTTGACAGATTTGAAAGATTCCACAAAGGATATTACTTCTGTACATTTTAGGAGATTATATATAACTCTTTTCACCAAATGTATGACATCAGAATACAGGTATGACAACCACACACAGTCCCTGAAAAGCTCTGTGATGATGAGAGTCACGAGTCGGGTGGGATTGACCTCCACACCCTGGTGTTAGCGCTGCAGCGTTGTGGTTCACGTGCACAAAATCACACCTGCCCACACATATGCATACGAAATGACACGATCACGGCAACAAGCATCGCCCACACGCACTGCTGCACACAAACACACACATACACACACAACTCTGTTATGCCCTATCCAGACCAGAGGAATAACATTAGCACTGAACCAAAAAACCTCAGAAGTGTCAGGACTAATTGGAGCCGTACATTACGCACCGACGCTGCATAAAGGTGTGTGTTTGTGTGCATTGTGTATCTGGATGCAGCAGAGAGAATGCGTAGGCAGGTGTAATAGTGCCTGAGTGCGTTGGCGGGTGTGACTTTGTGTGTGTGTGGTGCTGAAGCTGAGCTCTGGACAGGATCCCAAAACGGAGTCTGCAGGGAAGCGCAGCATGGCCACTGCACCCAACAGAGATCACAGACACAGTCCGACACAAAGACAAACACACAAACCACAAAAGACTCTCACATCATCAGTTGTGTGGACTTTTAAGAGAAGCCATTACCTCCCTTTTTTTGCTTCATATTCAGTTCATCTTCAGCCTGTGAGTGACACATGCTTTCTGCAATTGCTCATCATTATTCCTGATTGAAAGTGATGAGGTAAATGGTGCCGAAGCTATGTTCAAGAGGGTTTCATAATACACAGGCGCTGTCGCACTTAGTGCAGGCCTTGGACTCGTAAAAAAACCCCATCTCCTTTTATCCTGTCAAACTTTCTTTGAGCGTTTTTTTTTTCAATGATGTATTCACGATCTATCTCGGCATTGTGTTCAGTCTTTGCATAAATCAGCTTGATTTGTCTTAGCTTCCTTTTTGTCTCGTTTGGAGGTGGAGGAAGGAAATAAATTAGTACCTTTTTTTACTGCAGCTGGCAAGGTAGCACCATATACAAACAGTCAAATAAATCAGCACAGCCTTCATTTATATGAACATTCATTGATTGTAGTAAATCTTTTTTTCCTTAAAGGTCACATATTCTGTAAAATCCTCTTCCTCATGTTTCTCTAACACTAACATGTGTCTCTAGTCCGTCTACAAACCCCCCAATGATGAGAAAAGTCCATCCTCTCTGTCTTCTGCCTGCTCCACTTTTCAGAAAATGTGTGCTCAAACAGGCCGTTTGGAAATTTTCCCTTCATGACATCACAAAGGGCAGTAACCCCTCCCCCAGGTGGGTGACACTCCCACAGCTAGGTGTTTGTTCGGCCCTCTGAGTCTGCCTGCTCACCGTAAACAATAGGGCATGGAGCGAGAAAACCCGAGCAACCCGAGCCCTTCCAGAGAGGGGCGTGGTCAGACACAGCTCATTTACATTTAAAGCAAACAAAATATCTGCTCATGGTAGCGGTAGACAATAAACTCCCATATTCTACGAAGTGGTAAAGTGATCATTTGTGAGCTGGATGGACACTTGAATGAGCTGGTATCCTTTGTTGATGTAAAAACATCAGACAACATGAGACCTGTGAGTTAGAGGAGATATTCTGAGCTAAT
Organism: Tautogolabrus adspersus; assembly: GCA_020745685.1. Lineage (NCBI taxonomy): Eukaryota > Metazoa > Chordata > Actinopteri > Labriformes > Labridae > Tautogolabrus > Tautogolabrus adspersus. Next base: position 2,621,322 of record CM036557.1, read on the forward strand.
CCTTAAAAGCATCAAGACATTCAAAGATCCCATCAAGTAGCAATGTGGATAAAAAACACACATATTATGAAGCATGCACTGAACTCAGGGTGGTGTTAATTTATTGCTACTGTGCACAGCAGTTAAAAAGCTTTCACCCACATCACGTCGCTCTGATTAGCTCAAAGTAAGGCTGGAAATCTGACATCTGCTTTATGGCAGGAGTTTGTCTTACTTGAATAAAACATGCGATGTACTGTTTATTTCTGAACGTGAGATTGAAACTAATGATCAAAGAGAAAAGGTCCAGGCTGCAGTTTCTCCACAATTGGAGATTCAAAGCACATAAGATGAGGTAATGTTACTGCATCACGTATAAAAAAAAGAAAAACGAGAGGATGGTGTTAGCAGTGAGGTGGTCCACCAACGCCACAATGACGCGGCTAAAAAGGCAGCATGCCTGTCTGATGACAATGCCATCTTCCAGCATCAGACCTGTATTTTTTTTGAGAGGGTGTCAGACAAACGCAAACACACAAACACCCACACACACACACACACACACACACACACACACACACACACACACACACAGTGTGCTTTCTGTCTGAGCCACCCACACGGAGCAGAGCAGAAATCCATTCATGGCGGGCATTGCCTCCGAGCAGGCGTCTATGAAAAGGATCTATGAAAAGACCACCTCTGTGATTCCTGCGCCGTGTGTAGCCATAGCTACACGGTGAAATTATACCTTTCAGAAGCAGGGTCGCTCACATGGCAACCTCTCATTGCAGGCTGCAGCGTCGTCCTTGTGTATGAAAAACTATGATCCGTGCTTTGGGATACGCTAATAGTTGCTTTGATTCTGATTGGATAATTATTGCCTTGCGTGGCAGTGAAACTCGCACAATGACAGAGAGATCAAAGATAAATTATCGGGTGTTTTCACTTGAAAGAGATCCTCCGTCCAAGAGGCATCACTGCTGGCACGTTTCTTCAAAATCCCCAAACATGGAAGCACTAATTGTTTTCCAAGCTTTCTACACAGCAGTGATGTGAAAATGTGTTTCATATTAGGATTGATCCAAGCGGGAAGGGGATACATGCAGCTAATCAAATAAACAGATTAGGATTGCACCAACTTCCCCCGATGAGGCTTCTTTAATTCTATTAAGTTCTCGTAATTAGCGCTCGTTAATGACTTCTGGAGTTCCACTCCGGCGTGTTTCTTTCATCTATAAAAGATGCATTTATGATGCAATTTCTCCCGACTACATCCAAGACAACACGTGCATCCTTTTTCTGCAGCTCGTATATCAATATTCTGCAGCAATATTATTAACTGGAAGTGACAAACAAAACCCCCAATGGAAGGATTTGCTTCTTCTCTCTGTTTTGTGTTTTTGTGGCTTGAGAGTCTTTGTATTTTTGGCTGTTGGTCGGACAAACCAAGCAACTTAGGATAAACAGTAGAGTTAGGCACTTAAACATTTACTGTGTCCACCTAGTGTTTTGTGTGCTGAGAAGAAAAGCGCCGCACGTCCTTCCCGTCTCTATGACAACAGTCGCTGTATGACCGACACTGCTTCGTTACTTTTTACTGCATGTTTTTTTTACCTTAGATTGTTTATTTGCCGATCAGACACGGAGCAAAGAGGACGTGGGTACAAGACGCGATCTGTAGGCGGCAAAAATACATTTTGAAAAGAGCGACGGTGACGTCAGCAGCGCCTTTCTGAAAAGTTGAAAGCTTGAGCTCTCGGAGCGGCCGCACAAAAAATGCGTAGCGCTCTGATTAAAAAGAGGCTGGGCGCTGCCGCTTGCTCTCCAGGCCTCCGGCTGCAAACGCTCTCTACTCACTGAAAACAATTAAAAAAAGACGCTAGAGCGTCAGTTACATTGTTTATTAACTGCGTGTACTAAGGTGTGAAAGCCAAACCGTTTAAAGGATACAACTTCAACATCATCGCACATTTACATTTTTCTGTATCAGTTAAAAGAAACTTTGCAAGTAGACTAATGGTTGAAGTTGTTCGTGCTTCAGAAAATCAGAACACTACTGCATAGAATATATTATTGTGATACTCCAATGGGGCGACGTTTTCTTACAGGATAAGGATCACTTCTATCAAAAAGTACGAGGACATTAACGGACAGTGAAACATTTTATAATTGCAGCTTGAAAGTGTTCATCCTTGTTATCACGCTTGGCAACAAAAAAAACATAAATCTTTTTTTTTCTTGGCATTGCACTGACCACGCTCTGAAATCAGACACACAAAGCACAAAATGTTCAGCTGACAAACCTTCAGCAAAGGCAGAGGAGAAAACAACGATAAAAGCCGAGTCATGGCAAAACACAAAATACCCGAATCAATCAAACACACCGACAGAGCGCTGAGTGCAGAGCGCCCAAACATAACTATGGTGCTGAAATAAGGCCCAAGGATACATGAAAGCAGGCGAAGCAGACAGGAAAACACGAGTCCTCTGACCGGCTTGAACTGCCTGTGACCTGCTTCCTTATTATACTCTGGTTAGCTCCTAATACTATTTCCAATTCCTGGACGTCTTCCTACTTTCAGCAGATGACATTTAAAGAATGACTTTGTTTTTATTATGACGGTAGAGACGGATTATTGCTGTCCGCTCGAGGAGCCAGATTTAAGGCGGACAATGCTGTGATATTTCAATTTAAAGTATCTGACAACATTACAGACATTATTGCTACAGAGATCGGTCCTTTAGTTAAGGTAAGATCCTTTATTCTAACTGCAAACCGTTGTCACATTGCTCCCTTTAAAACCCCCAAATCCCCTCGACGAAAACAGACAACTTCACCTGGCAGAACAAAGGAGTTGCTGATCTACCCGCCTGCCTCGATTGCTTAGCTTTACCTCAAATATTTCCAACAGCTATCAAAGACAGAGAAATCAGCAATTTTATAGTTGCAACAGGACGCCATGACAGACACGAAATGTTTATTGTAGCCAAGGAAAAAACGGATGTTAAGTCAAAGACCGCTACGGTCTAGTCGGAGTTCGTTTTCGTGGGGGGCAGCAGAGAGAATCACTCCCATGATTCCCCGCCAGCCTTGACATCATCTTTTTGTTATTGTTTTGATTGAGAGCCCCCTGGTGGCTGAAACTACATACTGAGCGTTTAATAGGGTAAGCGGTAAGCAGGGACCAACGCTTTACAGTAACAGAAGTAGACAACAAACTCCCATGTTCTGCAAAGTAAAATCACTTTTCCTTTGTAAATGAGGCCCTGAAGAAACTGTTTTCCACTACTGTCTCTCCTGGACCATTACTCCCTTTAACCACCAGACTCCATTGACAGAACCCGAGATTTTACCTCTCAGAAGATGGGAGTTGCTTGTCTTCCGCTGCCTCGATCGGCATGCTTGTGTGTTTGCATAACTGTGCAATTTGCTGTTTTAAAGGATCCATCACATCACAACAACACAATCAAAGTAACCTCTGAAGGTGACAGCAGCAGACCAGTGACTCCCATGATCTGCAAAGTTAGATTCCTGTTTTCTGGTGGCTTCGGACAGAGTAATCTGTCTGCTGTTTCTTACTTCAACAAAAAACTGCCTGTTCTCTGCTGCAGGCTTAAGCAATCTCATGGTGGAGCTGGTGGACTTGTATATATTTAAGAAAAGGGTTTAAAAATGTTGAAATTCCTCTTTTAGGCATGAGAAATCTGACAGAAGCATTCGTCCAGCACCTCCTGAGGTAACTACTGCCGCAATTATGTTGAGACAGTCGAGACATTCAAACAAGAGCCACTAAAACAGCCTCTCTTGGAACTGGCCCTTAGCCTGAGTAGCATAATTAGCCGCCCTGAATATCACACATTTACAGGGAACACTGGCACAAATGGTCCATGTATAACTGGCATCCCCTGCCTCGGCTTTATGCTGCCATCTTCATCAGTGGCAGAAACCCTTTCCCCGACCCCCCACCTCCTTCATCAGGCCGTCTGAATGGTCAGAGCGATGACTGTTGTGTGTCTGTGGGTGGCACGGACACAGAGGGCCAGTCTTCCACCCTCCTCAGCAGAATAGCGCTTCAGTTGTGGGCCCCTCCGTTCACCACTGTAACATTTGCATTTTACCCTCAATGGGTGCTCTATCTTCGGTCCCGCTGGAGACACAGAACTGCTGCCTATAGACAGAAGAGCTGTAAATGTCCTCGTAAAGGCGACTGGAAACCCCGTTAGATTACATCCCTGTGGCTACATTCGCCTCTAATACGAAATCTAGTACCCATGGTGCTGGAAATGAGACATTGCTTCCCCTTCCCCACGTCAACACTTCAATCCCAGAAACAATATCGATGAATCTTGGGAATCTGGGATGTGTGTGCATGCATTACTTCACTAAGCCGCCTTTTCTTCAGTGGCAAACTGAAAGCAGGGAAGGCTTTACATGTCTCAGTCCTCGTGAAGTCTTCTGATGCAAGCGCAGCGCTCAGAGACGTGATCAATGACACTGTGACTGGCAGTATCGACAGAACACAATCAAGAAAATACAATCAGGGTGGAAGATCATGGCTTAAGAATTGTAGGGTCAGCACACTGCCGGACTGTATAGAGACAGCTGAGTGCACTGTGGAGGCTTTGAAAATGGAGCATAAAATGTATGGACCAAAGAACTCAGTACTATGTAAGATAGGGACAGAAGGTAGACTTTGGTTATAAAACATTACATGGCTGAATTCTTTTAAAATAAGGTCACATATTCTGTAAAATCCTCTTCACCATGTTTCTCTAACACTAACATGTGTCTCTAGTCCGTCTACAAACCCCCCAATCATAAGAAAAGTCCATCCTCTCCGTCTTTTGCCTGCTCCACTTTTCAGAAAATGTGTGCTCAAACAGGCCGTTTGGAGATTTTCCCTTCATGACATCACAAAGGGCAGTAACCCCTCCCCCAGGTGGGTGACACTCCCACAGCTAGGTGTTTGTTCGGCCCTCTGAGTCTGCCTTCTCACCGTAAACAATAGGGCATGGAGCGAGAAAGCCCGAGCCACCCAAGCCCTTCCAGAGAGGGGCATGGTCAGACACAGCTCATTTACATTTAAAGCTACAGACACAGAAACAGCCTGTTCTGAGCAGGGCTGAAATAGAGGGGTTTATAGGCATGATCAATTTGGGAAGAATAATGAATCAGGAGTTCATCGTGCGTTTATGTACAGCACTTTGTGTCGGCTGTGGCCGTTTTAAAGCGCTTTATAAATAAATTTGAGTTGAGTTGAGTTTTAATGAAACTCAACAAACTGTATGTCCGCTGTAATGGAACAGACTCAGTGAAACCTCCACTTGTGCAACCGGTCAGGACTGGTTAAAAAGCGAATCGGCTGCTATAGTAGGATTTTGGATGGCTCTACTCTGCAGAGGAACTGTTACAAAGTCTTCCCCCCTCCTTTTATCCGATTGTCCTTCTCAGCGGGGAGAGGAGGAGGGCCGCAGTGAGAAACTGACACTAATTTTTCTGACATGAAGCCTGTGATATGTGTAATCCCCTTAGAGCATAGCTGAAGAACCTGTTGTATCTCCACTGACCAGTTAAGGAGGGGGATGTCGGGCGCTTGCTTTTCTCTCCTCGTCTTTCAATGTTTCCTCGTATCTTTTTCTTTCTTGTCTTTCTCCCTCTGTGTCTTGTTCTTGCAGGCTTGCATTCAAGTCCTGACGTTAATGCTTTGTCATCCTGCATTGTTGAGAAATACGCACGGCTCATGCTCATCTTTTGGCGTGGCGTTTTGTTTACAGATTTTGAGCCTATAAATACACAAATAAAATCATTCCTTGGCTCACTAACAGCTACTGGAACTGATCCGGGAAGATTGGTTCCAGGAAATGATGCCGCTCGAGACGAAACATAAAAGTTTTGCTTTTTCTTTGCACTTGGATTCCAAACATTTTAGTAAAAACAAACTCAAAATTTGCTGCACAATTTGCGTTTCTTCAGGGCATGAATGGATAAAAAAAAGTCTTTCTCTCTTTTCTCAGATTGCACTGAAAGAGTGTCTTTTCCAGAGGCACTAACAGCTGGTTATGGGTCAGCATAAGGAAACCTCTTCTGTGAAACCCCCCGGCTATAAGACACCGACAGCACAGACAACACGGTGATCACAAGGCTGCAGAAAAAGCAGTGATCCCGGCACAGGGAAGAGCGTTCAGGCGCTGGATGCACATGGACAGGGCTTCTCTTTATCCTCCAACACAGAGACGGCTCCCTCTGAAGGATCCTGTTTTGTTTTTTTGGGCTCTAATGGATCCGTTTGGACTAATGGATCCGTTTGAAGCGCCGAGGCTCCGGGACAGAAAGACACACAGAAAATCCATTATGAAATCACGGCCAAAGGCCTCATTTTGGCTGGCAAGACATTCGGACCAGGTTCATGCACACTTTAAAAAAAATATACGTAAGAGTTTTAAAGACTCTCTTAGAGCTCCTGTGAGGAGTTTTAACTGGCTGTGAAACAGACTGAACTTAATACTGATGACCTATAAATGCAAACCGGTCCACACGCTGCCAAAATGGCCTCTGTGAATATTTCCACGCCCAATAGTTTAAAAAATCAAAATGTTGTTTAAATGTAAAATGAGAAATATGTAACTCTGACACCTAGTGTTTAAAATGGGTACTGCAGTCCAAATTCTAAACATTGTAGAGAGCTGTCTCCCCCCCCGCCCCCTCCTCTCTAGAGTGGATGCTCACGCAGGTCACCATGTGGTGGACACTGAAGCTTCAGTGTTTAGCCAGCTCTGCATCGGTCTGTAAACCTTTCTGCGTTCTAACCTCTCTCCATTTTTTAAAAGCATCTCCAATATTGATCCTAGTTTGAGCACGTTTCTGCTCGTGGAGCTTATTAGAAACATGCAGAGGCTTTTTAGGTCGGGTACAATCACTTCTATCTGAACCAGTTCTCTTGCCCGCTTCCATCGCTGCAACACCTGTTGGTTTGACCTGATAACTGCTCTCATATCTGGCAAACCGAGGGGCGTCCAAAACGGCCGTGTGGGGGTGCCTTAAAACCGCCTACCTTCTCTGGTCCAAACAAATCCAGACCATTCAGGACCAGAATCTAAAGTTAGAAGGAGGACATACTGGCTGCTGCATTGTTGTCAAAGAAGCCAGCACTTCAACATAGCATGTTTCCTTAATGTCTGATCATATAGTAAGCTCACTTTATCATTTCATTTAGTAAATATCTAACATATTGGATGAAATAAAAAAATCCCAAAGATTTCTGGAACCAACAATTTTGTCTTCAAACTATTTTGACCACAGTCCAAAAACACGAAGACTTTAATATGCAACGTTTCTAAATGTGGAATAACAGAAGGCTTCTTTAAAATCCCACGAATGTAAGATGTTACAACAACAACAACACATGTCACTGTTGAAGCAGATACCTCTGCCTAGATAGTTTCAGTTCATGGATATTTAAATGAACATTAAATTAAATACTTTCTAGAACTTTCTAAGAAGGAAACCTGTTTAAATGTAAAAAAAAAGGTAAGAGGTGCCCTGCCTCCAGCGTCCTCTTTCTTCAGCACTGATTATGTTGTGATCAGGTATATTTGTCCTGTGCTATTACATCACAGTATAATTAGTGCTAATGTGAGCGAATGCAAACAAGAATATTCCCTTGCTGCAAAGGACAGAGACCAGGTAATTTAGAAACAATAGTCTGCTTTCTTTTATGCACGTCCAACACACACACACACACACACACACACACACACTCACACACCGGTGGCGTAAGTCTGTTGTCTCAGCAGTAATTAAGTGCCTTTGTTTCACCAGCTGTAATCCCACAGATGGAGGAGTGGTATACCGCTGCTGACACGCCTGAGATTATACGAGGGGGAGAGCTCAGAAGAGATACACAGACGGGGGGATAAAGGTTCCCCCAACAGTAAACACTCCCACCTCCTTGTGAGACGTGTAGTAATAAAGCCTGTCTGTGCCTGTCATGTCGCCACACCTGAGAGTCTCATACGGCTGAATGCGACAGTTTTCGTCCCGTTTGAACTGATGCTATTTGAACGTTTTCATCACGTCTTTGCTTTGGCCGGCTTTGTTTCCCTGCTTGTCAATGTGGTGCGTGTTGTGCATCAGCTGAGACATCACATGCAAGTGTTGTTACTCTGCAGCTTCTGATCAGTTAGCTCAAACGTAGCTCAGCCTGTTCGTACACAACTTCGATATTTTTCCATGCAACAATTCATCCTGTTGGACAGTTTGACAGTTAATCCCCAAACTGAAAAAATGACCATATGATCCATCGTCTCAGATCACCCTCTAGGATCTCAACAACTTTCAGTGCTGACATTCAAGTATGAATATGAAGCTTTTTGTGTTGTTATTGTACTTCTATTCAAGGCAACAAAACAACAAAATTGCGATGGTAAACAATAACAGGGCACATGGGCAATTTGCATGCAGAGCAGAGTAGTAACCTTCTTCGTGTTTCATGTCATGCAGGCTTTGCTTTAAACTGCACTATTTACTTTACACAGGGAGTTAGAAAAAGTTTGAAGCAGCTCAGTGTGCAGCCCCCAAAGCTTCTCAAAAGAGCCTCTGAGAAACTCTTCTGATTTTGTGACAGGGGTCAAGGATTTGGGGAGGAGGTAACCTCTGCAGATAATTCGGTGTTTAGTAAAAACCTCAAAAACGATGATTATTGAAGCGATCTTATTCTTAACTGACAAACAAGCAGAGCGCCCACAAACAAGCTAGCAGCATCTCGGCTCTCGGCCCCTCCTGATGCCCTGTGTCTGCTTAAGAACCTGCTTTGCTACGTGTTTTTCAAGTCTTAATTATCTGCGGTGTTGGTTTTGGACGAGGAGGAGACTCCCAACTCAACTCCCACAACGAACTCTTGAGAGTCATTTTTTAAGAATCTGTGTGCAAAGACTGCAGCCTGCCATACTGCAGCACCTGCATTGCTCCAAATACACACACACACACACACACACACACACACACACACATGAACGCAGCTTCAAAATAAAACGCAGATATTCATGGACAATAACATCTAAAGAAATAAAAGAAACACACAGATTTATCCTTCTTTACAAGAGCCTAAATCAAAAACAGGATGAAAAGTCTGCAGCAGTCAATTGAAAGGTCGCTGACTTTTCTGTACTGGAGCACCGATACTGGCTGCAGGGTCGATGGAAAGGAGAGAGAGTGCCTTTAAGAGTTGTTTTATGAACATGGAGGCTATGAGACAAGTCTTTTTTCATCTATCAAGGCAGGTTGAAGGATTTCAACAAAGGCGCTTTCATGTAGTCGTGCAGCAGAAAAAGGCACAGGCAGTTTAAGAGTACAAAATTAAGGTTATCAGGGAGGTGATGGTCGGCACCTGCAGAGTCCAGATTTCCCTGCTGCTAATCCAGCTGAAGGTTCGAGTTAATCTGATCATCTGTGACCTGCTGAGACATGAAACCCACCCGGCAGATCTCCTCTAATCTGCACACAAACACAGAGGCATAAACACAGGCATGTAGCAGACCGGTACACACATAAACACCTAAGTGCGTACGTGTGAGCGAAGCAACTGTCTGGCTCTCCCACATGTACACACTTCTACTAACACACACCCTCCAGAAAGGATCAGCTACGACAATGGCACCTCTCAGTCTGCTGGTAGGTGAGTCACAGCGAGCAGACCGAGGCTTTAGCCTGCTTTGTACGAGCTGTCGTATCCCTACGCTGAGGATGATATATCCCCTCAGCTTTGCAATGATATGACAGAGGTCCTATAGACGACCAGAACTGGATTTTATAAAAATAGGTTACATGTTGATGCCCTAGTTTGAGAAGAACTGTGCCACATCCTCGAGAGGAAACAGCAGAAAGCTAGTAGGCCTGATTTTAATTCCCTAATTTAACATTTGTTAACAGATACCTCGATTTCAAACCCTCTCTAGCGATCAAAGCTGCTTCTACTCTGCACGCTCTAAAAATAACACCTCACATGCAAACGCACGAAATTAAACAAACAACAGGAGAAAATAAAGAAGCGTACATCTTCTTTCCCCGCTGACACTATCGACCGCGTGTCACAGCGTGTTGAGGAGATGTGTAAATCCATAAAACTGATAAGGGCGGATAATGAGATGGAAGGGAGAGAACAGATCTATTCATCAAAAGCCTCTTTCTAACACACTCAGCAGATAGGGCCACAAAACGTAGGGTGGCTGCTTACTCTCCAGTTTGGAGATTAAAGCGCTGCATGCTGACAAAAAAAAGTTGAGAGGTATCGGCTGACAAATCAAAGTAGAGAGAAACTGGAGAGCACGGATACTTGAGAGAGAATTTAGAAGCACACCAGTGTTCAAGTTATGAATCTTATCTGGTTTTTGAACATTATCAGGATATAGATACTCAGTTATTTATGTCCCTGAGAGGTGAGACAGATCATTCTGACAGTTCCTATGACTAACTAATATATCACTCAAACTGACGTCAATACACGATATTTATTCATCACAGTTTTCTGCTTTCTAGCAGGGGATAAACAAAGATGTGAAGTTCAGGTTCACAGATAAACCGTTCATGCATGATTAGGACTGGGAAACCAAACCAGTTCTCCAAGTGAGACTGCCATCAACGTCAAAATCAAATCAAACTTTTAGAGCCCGACGGATTAATCGGCCGATATTAGCGGTATGCTAAAAAATGCGAAACCATGATGGTGTGATGACCATTGCAGGCCTCATGGAATCTTAAAAATCATCAATTTGAAAGTCACAACTTTGACATTTGTTTAAGGATTCAGCTGCAAAAGCAGGTACCAATCAAGGGATAGAAACCCAGCTCCCCCAGCAACACCTTGCTGGTCTTTCAACACCAAAACTGCAATCTTGCTGGTAGACGACGAACACGGCTGCTGGCTGATTACCAGCAGCTTTGTTGGGTCACCAGCTACACCAGCACCAACATTCAGACGTAGATGAGCATCTTTTCCGTGCAGGTTTTTCCTCTTAATGCAATAAAATACTCAAGGCCTTACTTGAGGATATTTTTCAAATACTTTGAGGATCTGGAGGGACAAATGTCTACACCTTCCAAACAGAGGATTGTTCAGTTTTTCGTCTTTATTATCTGCAACCAGAGGGGAATAAGGTGCAGCATCCCCCGGATCCTCATCTTGTTTGTTGGTTGTGGTGATGAGGCCTCTGAGGATTTTTTATTCCCCCGGGCTCAGAAGCCTCTAAACCCACACGGAGATGATGAAAACAGTCTTCACACGGTAAACTTATGGAGGGCTGAATGAGAGCTTCTGTTTGGTTCAAGTAATATGCGCTATTCAGTAAAAGAGATCAATAAACCAGGGTACAGTGACTCAACAGCCTTTGAGCGGCACGGTGAGTTTTATCTAAAAATCACCGGATGCAGGTAAACATATCGATCGCACTATTCAACCATGTCATCACCCTGCTTTTTTAAAGGCAAAAATAAAGTCAGTGGGATTAGAGAGTCAGTTTCAGAGGCAACATCTGTTTATTCATCAACCATGAAAAGCACGAATACGTCTCCACCAGTACGGCGTGTTCCAGCGCCGTGCAATCATTAAACCTGATGATCTTTCTACCATGGATGTTTTAATGGTTTGCAACAGAAAATGTGGTGCCATCTCAACCCCCTCCTTTCCTCACTGGTGCCACTTCTATTCCCTCACTCCCTCCCTCCCCTCATTCCCTCACCCACCATGAGTTCAGCCTACTCTGTGACGGTGCGCGCTGCCAATTAGTGTCCTCCACCTGTCGCCGCGGGTCACTGGTGCAGGCATCTGCTGGGTGTGAAATTGGCCATCTCACTTTCGGCCATGAACTTTGCATCTCTCCCCCCTCGTCTGCAGAATGCACACACACATGTACACAAACACCCACACACCAAAAGCAGAGGTATGCTGCTGTGACCTGAAGCTGACCTTTACGGTATGGCCACCCTGTGTGGTACAGCCAAGAGGGAAGGGTGCGATGCAAGTAATACCCCCAGCCTGGAGCGGGTATTAAAACAGGATCCCTACGAGAATAGTGCACATTACCGTGCATGTTTGGGGGTTTCAAAGGATCTACTAAAGCTTTGACAGCTTACACTCTCTGTGGCCACGTCACCGTGTTCCCACATCTCAGGAATACACTCGTGAGTTCATGTTGAATTACTGATACCAAAAATGGAAAAACAAAGAGTTGACCATTATGAGATTTTACAGATTACTGACACAGAACCTTTTGGCTTTGCTTGGAAAAAGACCTTTTCTCAGTGGATTTAAAAAGGAACTCAGAAGTCCGCTTTATTAAATGGAAGTTTGAAACCACGTTCCCAGGATAAAGAAACACACTAGGTGAGTTTGTCATCTGATTCCCAGAGTAGCAGCCCATCAACCCCCTACCAAAACTAGACCCCATGGTTAAAGTGGGCTAGCCTGGGTATAGAAATATCGGTCAATGACACCACTGCAAAGCGGCTTCAATAAAACACAATTTAAGCGACAGAACCGTCTGAATTAGTGAGGGTGTGTTGGTGTGACGACATTTACAGCAACACCAGCTCTCCCTCTAACTGGACAGCTTTAAGACTTTCCATTCACGAGCACACAAGTCAACACTTTCATCCAGTCGACTTCCATAAAATGTGCCCAATTTGGAGGCTCTGCGCTGCAGCTTATCAAGCCCGATGTTTCTGAGAAAAGCTAGACTGGTGTTGAATAAATTGTCGACTAACCTCACGACACAGACTGCAGCAGCAGGATTGTTTCTGACCTATCATCCATTTTACACCACAAAGAGGTCTACCTGCATTGCTTCATCACTCTGACTTCAGTGCTTATCCTAAATCTAATGCAGCAAATGCTTGCGAACTGGAAAGTAAGCTTACAGGAGGAAAACACCAGCTTCATGAGGAGCTGCTGCGTCCATTCAGCTCGACGGTACCTGCAGAATAGCAGACAGCATAGGGAGCCCTTCACAAGGAATCATAGCAGGCTCCACTTTGCAACGCAGTCCATCACTCACTGCCACACGTCAGGGCTGAATAGAATATGAGTCAGAACAAGAACACTTCCAGGAGAGGGAATGGGTTCACAAAGGGCACACTCCTTTTGTTACTTTAACAAGCTTTTTAGAAGGCAAGCCCCACGCCAATCAAGCTCCCCTTCCATTTTTTTACACTCAATTCATTAACGCAAAATAGCTTTCATACTGACATTAATGGTGCGGATTCAAATTCAAATGTGCAATGTGTGCATGTGCAATAGTCAAACTGCAGGAGGTGCAATGTCGAGTGAGGAACATGTACTCAAAGACATCGTGCTGTAGCTTCTTCATGCTTTATACAAAAGTGAAGCTAGCAAGAATCTGATTTTCAAAGACGTATGGTCCGTTACAAGCGAGCCCGCCAAAGCACATACAGAAATAACCGGTGTATTTAAAGTCTGCAACTGTAAACCCGCCTCAATTAAATGCACACAACGCATTCACTGTCTCAAAAAATGACCCCATGCTCGAAGCCGGGGTTCAGTTACAGTACGCGATGCTGCTCATCAGCCTCGTCACCTTCCTGTGCTGATTATTTAATGTCCAATTAACAACTTGATAAGATACCGTGTGTTAAGATCCAAACAAAGAGAAACTCACCCCTCCAGGTATGTCTTCAAAGTCATTGCGGTCTATTCTCGGTCCGTTACATCCCCTGAAGGAGTGCCTTTATCTTTTTGAGGTGAGTCTCAGTTTCACTGTAAATAGTAAGTTATACACTCTGAGCCAGCTGTACGAACACAAACGAAAACCCACTTTCTTGTGATTTATTTGAAATTAAAGGGTCTTAAGTTTGTCGAAATGACATCACAATAATAAAGCAGATTTGTAAGAATGCAAGCTTTCTCAATTCTGTCATCGGGAGGACGAGGAAATAAGGAGGCAGAGAATTAAATGAAGGTCAGATGAATGATTTACGATGCATTCCAGGAAGTCTGGAAATCTAAGCGCTGATTGCCTATCTTTAAGAAAGGTAAAGACAACCACACCTTATCAAATTACCAACAATGGATTCTGGGTTGGTGGTGGATTGTGTTCAGCTTGCTCTTCCTCTCCATATGGACTGATTTTCCTGCATACAGAAAAAGCCTGCCAATACGTGATTGGTCAATACTACTCTGACTACAAACATAAACCAGAAGGCTTCTCGTACCAAAGTCCAAACCCCGAGCGTACACGTTCTCCATCTTAATGTACAAGATGTAATTAAACACTGAAAGAGAAAACTTTAAAGTATGTAAAATAGTGATATCTGTGTGTTTCTGGCAGAACAAAAATGACATCACAAAGTCACTTGATGTCGTCCCTGACATACGCACACAAAGGTTCACACATGTCTGCGCTGACACGTCTTCACATGGGAATGGGATGTCATGCTAGACCTGCCTCACAACAGCCTGTTTGACACACAGCGACAGTCATTTAGAGAACAAAAAAAGAAAACGCAAAGAGAAGCCATTCTGGTGCAGGGCCCCTAAAGACTGCATTTCTGTTGCCTCATTAGATGGAGCCAATTAAGAAGATCTCTGTCTCATTATAAAGGCAGGCCCCTGGGAGACAGCTGGGCCTGTCTGTCTTGCTGTTTGTAGCTCCCTGGGTGTGTGTGTGTGTGTGTGTGTGTGTGTGTGTGTGTGTGTGTGTGTGTGTGTGTGTGTGTGTGTGTGTGTGTGTGTGTCACCTGAGAGTGGCTGGGTGGGACTTGTGTCACATCTTTGGGTTGTGTCTTTGTACGTTTGTCCATTTAATAATCAGAGGAGAGTTAAAAGAAGCCTGAGGGGAGCAGTCAACACATCTTTCTGAGCAACGATTCATCTCCGTGTTTAATACGGGGCCACAGCGAACGCCATATGCTTCAGTATGAGAAACATACTGCGGCTAGCGGCGGGCGTCTCCAGCTTTTCCAGGAAAACAAACACTGTAGTTATTGATTTTCCAAGCGGATAATACAATTCTTAAAATAAATCATGAGAAATAAACGCTTCTCTCAGTATAGGAATTAGATTAGGACAACCTGAGTCTGCCTCTGATGAGCGATGATGAAAGTACGTATCAATAATTAATGAGCGCAGCACTAAAGGTCAAGAGCACAGCGAGCCTTCTGCTTCACTCGCCATAGATCTGCTTTCAGCTTTACTGCAGAGGTGCTCGCAACAGCATCGACGACTGCAGCAGTCGGGGAGTTTGAGTCCAGCTGGCTTTGAAATTCACAAAATGTGAGGATGGCATTGATTCTGCAGTGCTGATTTAAGTTGCTCGGCTTCTTTCTTTTCTTTTCTTTTCAGAGAGAGAAAAGGAAAAATTGCAGAGAATCGAGTATTTTATCAGCAGCACTGTGGGCAGCACGGAGAGAGGAGAGGAGAGGAGAGGAGAGAGAGAGGGATGGAAAAAGAGGATGACTCAGAGGTAGTGGGTGGATTGAGACCAGGTGAGACACTGTGTACAGCAGATGGGCAGATTTTTCAGCGCTTAGTGTCTCCATCATGTTGCAGGCGGCTCATCGGGTGACGAACACCTACTATCCAATCTGACATGGCCGACATCAGCGCGGTGCATTTTCTGTTTGGAGAAGATGTAATGGAGTTCAGGCTGGTTAATGATAAAAAACAAAGACTGTGTGTTTGCAAAAAGAAGATAGCTCAGCGTTATTAAAACCTTAGATGCACTGTGAGTCTGCTGGAGGGTTTCTAAGCGATCATTGGAAGCCTGAAGGGACTCGAGAGACGCTCAACAACTAGAGTTAATTTACCATTTATCCTATTTGAAAGTATTTAGTGTGACAGAAAGAGTTAAACAGAATAAATGGCCTACTTTGGGAAATTCTATTTTGTCCAAATTAAAGGTCACATATGATGCTAAATCCACTTCACCATGTTCCTCTAACTCTAACATGTGTCTCTAGTCTGTCTACAAACCCCCCAATGATGAGGAAAGTCCATCCTCTCCGTCTTTTGCCTGCTCCACTTTTCAGAAAATGTGTGCTCAAACAGGCCGTTTGGAGATTTTCCCTTCATGACATCACAAAGGGCAGTAACCCCTCCTCCAGGTGGGTGACACTCCCACAGCTAGGTGTTTGTTCTGCCCTCTGAGTCTGCCTTCTCACTGTAAACAATAGGACATGGAGCGAGAAAGCCCGAGCCCAATCCACTTCCAGAGAGGGGCGTGGTCAGACACAGCTCATTTACATTTAAAGCTACAGACACAGAAACAGCCTGTTCTCAGCAGGGCTGAAATAGAGGGGTGTATAGACATGATCAAATACAGGATCAGAGAGGATTTACAACAAGACACTTCACACACATGTTTTGAGGAGCTCTGAGACTTATTTAAACTGGTTGAAGAGGAGGAGAATATGTGACTCCTACAAAGGGCTGATATTCAGAGTATGAACACATGATTTGACTTTAAAGTTAGTCCATTTGATATCATTATTATAAACAGCAGTAGTAGCAGTCATGGTATGAAAAAGTAAATCAAAAAGAACATGCAAGCTGGAGCCTTAGAGTGGCATGTGGTTAAATAAAGCTAAATGCTGCTTCAGTTCCTCTTTCTGACGTCTGGAATATTCTCACTTGTTATTCCACATAAAACTGACAGTATTCTCACTCGTCTTCTGTGCGTTATTTTTAGTTTGGCTGCCCACATTTGAAGGCAAAATTGTTCTGCAGAATTCTTGTTGCTAGAGGACCAGAGGCTTTGTTACCAAGAAGAAGTTAAAACACCGACCAGTCGAAAAAGAAATCCTGCAAAAGCTCAAACAGAAAGGAAATGTAGGGATGAACATTGATCTGCTTCTTCTTCTTGGAGAGTGTAAACAAACGATGCTGTAAGGTGACCAAGATGAAGTTTTCATCACTTTTGTGCATGCAAACTCCGAATGGTACTAAAACAAACTCCATGTAAACAGATGAAAATCAAAGTGTGCATGTTATCACAGACACTGGACAACTTTTGCCAAGCATAAAGCAGGACGAGATCAGGGAAAAGCAGACCTGCATTTAACGCAGGTTTCTCGCATGTTCACAGAGAGGAGTGTGAGGTTGGCTTTGTGAGCTTCTGCAGCAAGACCCAGATGGGGGACTTTAAAATGTCGGGGATCACAGCAGACCTTACCCACCCTATCAACACCCACACTGACAGATATGGGTCAGAGCAGTGGCCCAATTAAAATGCCAACAACTTTGATCAACTTCTCTGATCAAATGCAGAGTGGTGCAATACTGTGAGACTGCAGTTACATCAATATTTATGGAGAGTAAAAACAAATGAATACAAACTGACAACCCCTAACATGAAAGGTTAACCTCACGGGGTGATAACGGACAAAAAGATGTTATATAAAGTTATAACATGGGAGAAAAAGTACATTCAAACGTGTCAAAAGTGATATAGACGATTGGATGGATATGTGCTGCTACACCTCTATCCCTGTCGACAGTTAGCCACACCTTAAAGCAAACCCTGCATTATATTCTGTCTAACTCTGAATCAAAATCCATCCATTATCTACACCGCTTTTCCAGTTTGGAGTCGCAGGGGCTGGAGCTGTCATTGGGCGAGAGGCGGGGTACACCCTGGACTGTTTGCCAGTCAATCACAGCGCTGACATATAGAGACAGCCATACTCACAGTCACACCTACATGAAATTTAGAGTCACCAATGAACCTAACGAGCATGTCTTTGGACTGTAGGTGGAAGCCGGAGTACCCGGAGAGAACCCACGCATGCACGGGGAGAACATGCAAACTCCGCACAGAGAGGCTCCTGACAGACGGGGATTCAAACCAGGAACCTCCTCGCTGTGAGGCGACACTAACCACCCTGAATCAAAATCCAAAATACTTTATTTTTCCACGAGGGAAATTCAAGAAAATGGCACCAAATTTTACAAAATCATGCTGACCTGAAGAGGACTCAGGAGTCCATGACCACATTAAGAAAAGGTTGGCTTGTGTATGAATCAGGTGAGCAGTAAGGTCATCTCCTGTCCTTTCACAGAGGCGCTGCTGCACTCCTGAAAGTTCCCTGACATTGTCTCGGTGAGCTGCGTATGAATTTACTAAGTTTTTCCTGGCAGCTGCAGCGAAGTGTGCACGCAGCAGTTAGTATTCGGGAAAAATATCACTTCAACCAAGAGGCTGGATGACAATTATGGGCTTTATACTCGTTTCTGCTAGTTACTTCTGCAGAGTACTCTTTACATCACGCCCTGCCTCCTGAGACACCCCTTCACCACTTCCTGTCCAATAGGAAAAATCTCACGCTTTTAGGGACGTGTGTGAAAGAGCACGTCTGGAAAACGACAAGGGCAGGCTGTCCTGAAATCATCTGTACATTGTCAGGAGTGCATGTGTGAAAGGGACTTCAACTTGCAACCTGTAAAGTTGCCCCCTGCTGGCCCATAGGAAGAATGCAGGTATACGACACTTTTTGCATGGCTTAACTTTTGACAACCAAGAGGATTCTTCCACCTCATGTAGGGAGAGGTTTATAAACTTTGACATAACAAACATCAACCAGGGAAGTTTTAAAGGGACAGATTAGAAACACTGCAGGGTAAGTAGCGGTGAAACAACTTTCTGCAAATCTGGAGTATTGCAAACCCTGTGTCTCACTGATAAATACTTTTATCTCCATTAAAGAAATGCTTTTAAGGTTTTTCTTCAGGGAGTTTAAAATGATCTGTGAATCCTTCTCTACTTAAGACTGACCTCCTCACTGGACCTTGGTCATGAGACTTCCCCCCCCCCCTTATCGTTCCTATCTTTGGAACTTTTCTCAGATCAGCGAGGCCGAGGCTGTGGGTTATAGGGGATGAAATCACATGGATCAAATGAAATTTGGCATGGTTTGTACTGGAAAGACTGAGAGCGTGCGTGCATGTGCCTGTGTCTGTGTACGTGGAGGCCTGTTAAAGGAACGGTAGCGGTGGGGGTCTCCTGGGGGCTCATCAAAGCATGCCGCGTCCACTGCAGCCCCCGCGTTAAGCTCAAGTCAGTGCCTCATTGTGTCTGTTTGAATGACCCCGGGGGAACACCGACTCCCGCTGCGCTGCGTGCATTCCCCTCCACATGTTTGCTCAGCCCGGGGTGTGGCCCAGTTCGAGAGGATTACGCTGAGGAATGCAGCCGAGCCCATCTTTTAAAACAAGAGAGGAGGAGGGGGGGGCGGGGGCGTGGGCATAAAGTTCATGTTCACTGGAGCTTCCTAAAGATCCAAAAACATGCAAATTCAGTAAGCCCAGAGGGAGGGGCGTCAAAGGAATCTCTCAAAGAAGGCTGTTTAATAAAGTTTGGTGACTGTATAGGTATAAAAAATGAGCTGAGGGCTGGTGATAATAACAATCTTTGGTTTAAAATGTGGCTCTGGTTATCTGGTTTAACTTCTCACGTACTCCTGGCTTCACTCTATTCGTATGTCAAATACTCAGTCGGGCTATGGCTCAGTTGGTAAAGTCAGTCGTCTCTCAACCAGAAGGTCGAGGGTTCGAGGGTTGCTGTTTTGTTAACGGAAATCTGGAGCAAGCTAACAGTGTCTGTTTATCTCTACGGAAGCCCTAAGCGGACAGACATACATCCATACACTTTATTTTACTGTAATATCAAGTCATTATCTTTTGTTTTCTTGACATCTCGACTTATTGATGTAGATATCTCGAGAAAATCACGCTTGTTTTCCTGCGATCAAAGGTTAACTTCTCAAGATCTTGAGAAAACGACGGCTCATTATCAGAGGGGACCGGCGTTGATATCCCAAAGATGAAAGGATGAAGAAATCGAGCTCTCGAGAAAACAAAGAGTCAAATAAAATGCATGGATGCATGTCCCCTTCTGTTTACACTTCAAATAACAGTCCAAGCCTGCCTTTGATTGGGATCATTTGCCGAAAAGGATTACTTTGCAGCCTTTACGGCCTTATCGGTCTGAGGGGATCAACTGGATTTAAAACCCAAATTATGTAAAACCCAGGTAAGGGCCCAGGTATAACATTTCCTACAAACCCTTTAACACCTCCTCTCCATATTCCCTAGCTTCTTTATTTACCTTTTTCAGCCATCCCACGCCCCCACAAAAACACTCGTGCTCTTTTTAAGCAGAGTCCGGATTAAGATGTTCTTACCAGGGGAGAGAAACCAGGGCGCCTCAGCCTCAGGGGAGACTGCGGCGAGCCTGTGACACAAAATGAGAAAACACTCGGCACACCTGAAAGTAGCTTCTATTGTTTCTCCTGCTTCATCACTTTCTTTTTCTGAAAACGGCAACTTGACGAAACATGATAGTGTAGGGATGCAGCAGACTACCCCCCAAAAACACACCTCTCAGGGTATTGATGCTCAGTCAGGCGTGGAGGTCACCTGAGAATCTGATGGCTCCGGAGAAACATGAAGGGATGGAATCTACACAGTCTTAAGGCCTCAAGTCAGCAGAGAACAGACCTATATATACAGGTTTCTAAATGACAACATCTCCACCAGCAGCTTATTTCCGGATTTATTTAAAACCTGCCTACATGCACTTTTGTCTTATTGGTGCCATGACGAGCAGTCAGAAACATAAATAGAGACAAACGCTCTGGACATGAACAGTCTTTTGCTGCAGAGGAGAGAAATACGACGCCGTCAGCACGCTCAGAGACAGCACAGAGAAAGCAAACACGCATCAACAAAAGGGCTTCTGTCACATCAGGCACAGCCAATGTGACATCATCACATGACCGCTGTTATTGCATTTGCTCCATCAACGAAGGTATTTCTCGCTCATTTCCTACAGCCTCCCCCTCCCCCTTTCCTCCTCCTCCGCTCATCCCTACCACCACCACCACTCTGCCAGAGTTTCCATGGTCACAGCGCAACAAGTATCAGAGGGCTTAAAGGGAACGGCTTCAATTCATATCGCCATAATGAAGGAATTGTGAATATTTGTGCAGCCTTCCTTCCTTCCAACTCACTTGTAAATAAAGATGGCGTCCACTGAGAGTCTGAAACAGAATAAAGGCACCGAATATTAAAGAAGAACGAGGCTGTTTGTATACAATGACAAGAATGAATCATTCTGTGGATGTCTTCTCATTTACTCACACGGTCACAAGTTTACCTGCTGTGCTACCAAAACTAGCGCCGTGTTAGCATCGGTGGCGAGTGCTTCAAAATGTGTCTGTCTCTCCAAACATCACTGATTTGGATTTCTCTGAGCTGTGCTGTGACAGGCGCTGTGGCCATGTTTGAAATCTACCATGAATGAAACAGCCATAGACATATCTGAACGTTTACCACCACGTCTCCTTTTTTAAAGGTCACCCACAGCGAAATGTTCCTGTCGAACTTAGCTGTTTCAGAATGATTCCTGCTATCAATCAAGAGTAGGTTCTATCATGTCCACCTACCAAATGTGAATAAAGCTTGAGCTGGACAGAGATGAAGCAGCGTGTCCTATTTTGAGAGATGACAAATGTAACATAGAGAGTCTATTTCTAAAGAGTGTAGAGCAAGAGGACAGAAAATAATCCCCCAGACATTACAGTAAAGAAATGCTGAGAGCAGCGTAACAGAGTCAGGATGCTGCAAGCTGTGTGTTTGAGAAAAAGACGAGAAAACCGAGCATGGAAGGAGTACTCCTCATCATTCGAGCCACGCGAAGCACGTCGCTGTGGACAGTTTTTAGGGATTCATTGACCTGCAGAAGACGCACATGAGGCAATTCTCTCTTTCTCAAAAGAGCAATGACGGCTTCTTTTTCTGACTCGTTCCACAACATTGTGTTTAAAACTAATAACACCTTTTAGGAAAAACTGCTGCAGAACATGAAAGGCAGGAGTTTGTCAGGTTGGGAGACACCTGTAATTTACATCATATCGTCTAAGAGCACATTTTTAAATGCTGTGCAACCCAAACAACGAGTAAATCACAGGAAAATAAACATTAAAAAAGTGTCTGACAGGATTTAAAATGAACTGTAGTGCAAAGGAATACATTCTTTTAGACTGGAAACCGGCTGCATCATTTGATTTTGGCTTCTGCAGAGTTCAACAGGAAGAAACTATTGTCATCACAGGAGTGTTTTTTACCTTCTCGGTAAAACATCGACAACCGTGACAGAGTCAATTTCTCCACAGAGTCGGCATGCCAGCCCCGACAAGTGCAACAACAGACTTACACCTCCTACTCCACTCCTCTCCCGAGCCGTACCTCTCACATGTTTATGAAAAGGAGCCTTCTGATCATTGGCCAAGTTACGCCTGGCAGCACACAACCCTGGCAGTGATAACCCTATCAGATGAGAAGACCCAGCAAGACGATACGGGCGTAATGGGGTGGAAATCAGCCTGCCGTGGAGCGAGACACATTTCCTAATGCAAAATAAAGCGCTCATTCTCTCAGCTGTCACGAGGAAAGTCTTCGGGAGAGAGGGGGCGAGCTGGAGGTAAAACACAGAGAATCCTGTATGCTCCATCCGTCAGCCGGCTGAGTGGTGAGAGAGAGAGAGAGTACGAAAGAAAACATGACAGCACTGTACATACATTTTGGGATATAGTACGATCTGCACGAAGGGCAACACAAACATGATGATCGCATTCAAATCAAGACACAGAAACAAATGTAATCAACTTCATCACTGAATTCTTCATCGTCCGACGCGGTTGGTGGGATGAATCTCTCTGATTGGCTGTCAGTGCACGAGAAGAAAAACGGAAGCGCCTCTTCTGTTCTTGTTCCACTAATAAAAGACCAAGGGCTGACAACGCCAGCGCCATTTTCAGCTTTTTATCAGACATTATTC
Organism: Tautogolabrus adspersus; assembly: GCA_020745685.1. Lineage (NCBI taxonomy): Eukaryota > Metazoa > Chordata > Actinopteri > Labriformes > Labridae > Tautogolabrus > Tautogolabrus adspersus. The sequence goes on from CM036557.1 coordinate 2,644,146, forward strand.
TCGATTTGAAGTACCTATGATACGAGTGGTGCAGTTCATTTATCCACATTCTTCCTCGTCCTATCCCGGTTCCGCCTTTTTGGAATGACGATTTAAAGCAAAGAACTTGTGTCCCAAAGAAAGAGCCATACAAGAAAATCTTTGAAGCATTAATGTCCTGACCAGACTCTGCACTGACCAACAGCTATGACACTTGCATCAAGCAGCAAAAAGCAAACAGATATTCAACTTATTTCTCTCATTCATATGCAAAATTACTCAAATATTAGAATAGTAGCGATGCAGAGATGCAAAGGCCAGCCGCTCTTGTTTTATAGATTTTAGAAGACACATCATCGTGATTTAAATCCTTTTTTTGTACTGCAAAAACAATCATTCCTGATGATTGGGGCTCACATCACGTTTGTAGTAGCTGTCACGATGTTCATGCAGCACCATGCACTTTGCAGGTTTCACAGGAGTGTGTGTTGCTAAGGGAGCCGGGCATGTCTTTCCAACAAGGCCCTGATTGACATTTCAGCAGATTACATCAAATCATCCACACCCTGCGCACGCTTCGGAGATGAGACTCAGTTGTTCAACAGATGATGCCAACAACAGCTGTGAGGTTGCCAAGTTGATTCTCAGGAGTCTAGTTAAGCCTTCGTGGTTATTATGAGAGCGTTTTCCTCATAGTTAAACCTAATCAGAGAAAAGGTTACAGAATAAGGGAGTTCTTCAAAGCAGCCTCTAAGTGAATCTTGAGTGCAGACTGCACTTTCCCTTTACTCTGTAGAGTAAGGTACAGATGATGCATGGATTGCCAGTGGGCTGCCTGAAGCCGCTATTTGTCGAGGAAACATCATTGAGAACGGTCTAAATGAGAGGTGGCACAAGTATGAGGCTGAGCGCTCCGGTCGTTTAGTTTCCTCAGTCAGGGATGACTGGGTGGAGTTCTCTGGGAGCAGCAAAATAATGTCATGTGCAGAGAGCGTCGGTGTCAGGACTTTCCCTCGCACGCTGCGACAACAAATCGATCCCGATTGGAGTCAGCTGTTTGCCCATTAAACTATAACGGCATAACAGCTCGCACAACCTGGCAGCAGGGGGAGGAATGTCACTCAGTGACTGACTGCGAGCCATATTTCAGTGAGCCTTACCATGAGCTAGCCAAGAAAACAGCTGATAGCGACGTAAAGGGCAGCTTGTTTTCAGATGTCGAATAAATAATCCACCGTGAGCAGCTTGTAATGAAGCGGGCTTTAACACACTCTGAAGATGTAGATGGATTCAAAGTAGGAATAAAGTGGAGGTGTGTGGAAAGCCTGAGGAGGGATAGGAGCATAAACCTGCGAAAAAACTTCTATTTTTCATGTGCACCAAGAAATGCTCTTTGCAGGACGTGAATCTATCTCGTCTCTCTCTCTCTCCCTCTTTGTCCTTGTACACAACCTTGAGAAGTGTGACATGCACTCTCTGCAAGCTGCACTGCCGTATACGTAAATGTAGCTCACACCTTAAAAAAAGACCTCATAGTTTCAGCGTTCTGCTCTAGTTTCTCCGGCTATTTATCATTGTCAAAGCTGGTTTTTTTGTTGTTTTTTCCCCCCTCGCAGCTTCTAAACGTCGTGTTGCTCTTAGATGCAGTCCTCTTATGTGGGAGTCTGTGTGAGGCAACCTTCATATCATTGGGGAGACTTTCAAAGTGTCTGGGGTTAAGATAATTTACTACCCAGAAAAAAAGGGGTATTCTGGTATTTTTAAACCTGGGCCCTATTTTTGAAATGTTTTGGTGTTTCAGTGACAAGAACATTCAAAACATTTTCAAAGTGTTTCAGTGGATTGCCTCAGGCTGCGATCGCTGCCGTGTAATCCCTGCAGGCGTATTGTGCCTGACCAAAGTACGTTGACAAAAAGTGTTGTTCTTTTTTGCCACTGACAGGCTCAGATTGTTGCTAAAACTGTCTGACAATGTGTCTTAGAGTATCACTACCGTTTTTGTTTTCTCCTCAAAAACAGCCGTTCTTCTCAAATCAGCCAAACTCCATTGACAAAAACTAGAACTTTACCTCCCAGGACATGCAAGTTGCTCAGTCTACCACTGCCTCAATCAGTACGTTTTTATAATGAATCCAAACTTGTCTTTTCAAACGTAAAATGTAAAAACAAAGTAACTGATTGAGGCAGCAGTAAATTAGAAACCTGATGTTCTGAAATGCAAAAATGACTGTTTTTGTCAATGGAGTTTGGTGGCTTGGAAGACGGTGATTTTGCAGCTGCTTCTGGCAAAAAATTGGATCTTTTCAAACCTAAAAGGTTTCCATATCTCAACATGGATCCATGGAAGACACTTTCATTGATAATGGCAGCCTGTCAGTGGGAAAAACAATCTCTTTCAGAGGATGTCCTTCACTCGTATGCATATAACCCAAATGACTCCTTTTCAGCCATTAAAGCCCTTCTCACGGCGTATCTACGAAACAATATCAAAGCATTTCTGGGATCATTTAGACCCTAAAATAAGCCAAAAGGAGTAAAAAAACTACCTGAATTCCCATTTTTAAGCCTCCAGCAGTTTTCAAATCAACCAAATGTAGTAAATAGTCACAAATCTATCCATTAAAAATTGGCGTACTTGTCTTAAGCTTACAAAAAAAAGGGGGAGATCTAATCTTAGGACCGATCGCTCTGCTTGGATCTGTGGGAACTAAACATCACAACACGCTCTGGCTGTTTATGATGTTTGTTGCTCGTGTGTGACAGCTGACATGCACCCAAGAATAGAAGCCCTGGAATGACTTCAGGCGATCAGATGTTCCCTCAATACAGATGATGGACAAGGCACGGTAACATTAGAAGAACTTACGGTATAAACAACCAAACACACACACAGTCGCGCTCGCACACACCTGTGGTGACAGTGAACATGACAACAGACCTCCGTGGCCTTTAGCTTTCATAGGTCAGACCGGTCTGCGAACTGCAGCACAGCGTGAAGGCTTGACACACAAACTAATTTGAGCTGACAACCTACACCCACCGACCATTAGGGACTACAGAGCTGTAACATTTAACGTCCTAATGCTGTGTCAGCTGTGCAGGGATGTTATCTAATTCTGTTCTAACTCATATTTCCTTTTCATCCTTTGAAAATTGTGCAAAGAGAAATGAACTAAGTAGTAAGTAGAGTTGGGAATCGAAGGGTAACTCACAATACTGTACGATACAATACCATACATGGTAAATGAGCTTGAGCTTGTTTAGAGCTTTCTAGTCTTCTGACTACTCAAAGCTCTTTCACACCGCAGGTCACACCTACACATTCACACACTGATGGTAGAGGTTGCTCTGTAAAGTGACCATCAGAAGTAACTAAACCCATACATACACATTCATACGCCGCCGAGGAAGCAGTGGGAGCAATTCAGGGTTAAGTGTCTTGCCCAAGGACACATCGGACAAGTAGCTGCAGGACCTTCTGGTTGAGAGACGACGACTCTACCAACTGAGCTACACGCCCATAACATATGATAGATAACAAAAGGATAACTTCTTCTTTGGTCAATTAACTTCCATTCACGTTACCCTCGTTTGAGTCACAAGTGCCACTGTTAGGAGGCATCAATGATTGACGTGGTGAGTCAGGGAATACCCGTTTGGAGCGCTGTAAACACTGTCATTTGGCACCAGGGATTCAATAACCGATATATTGCTGAACCAAACTTGTGTCCCGACCCCTAGCTGGACGCATTTGTCATGTTTCTTATTCCATTAACCGCGTAAAAGGGTCTTAATAGATGTCGATTTTGTCTTTCTAAGAGTATGTGATACTCACACTATGTGAAGTACATGTTTGTTTGTTTTTTAAGTGCTTACCTTTAACGAGTCAAAGCAGGCGATCACTCTCCCGTTGTCCACCTGGCAGCTCTTGGGTGGGTGGGCAAATTTGCATTCCTCATCACTGCGCGAACAGGTCCCTCTCTGAAACTGCCGGCACACTTCCAGGGTCAGCCATTTTGTGTCCCGTATCGAGGCGATGTTTAAAGCCATGTCGGCAGACGGGGTGGAGTGGAGCCACTTGGGGTTGAAGGAGGAGGCTATCCTCTGGAGGGGAGGCCTTTTTTTTTTTTTTTATAAATGTCCCAGTTAAAAAAAATAAAACACACAACAAACTAAAAGTGATGGGACATGTAGCTGTGAATGATCTGCGTCAGGTCAGTGGATGAAGTTTGTCCTTGAGGACAGAAACGTGGAGGTAATGGACTGACAAAGTGTCTGTGACCGGAGCATGGGACAGCACTGCTGTTGTGGAGTTTGTCAGTCAAAAAAGCTAATTGTTCATCAATCAGTAAGTCTCAGGTGAAGACCTCTGACAAGGCCGAGGGGGCATACTTGGAGCCAAACGTTAATGTTTGTACCAATGTCCCCAAAATGTCCTTTGTATGAGTGATGATATCAGATGTTTGGGGGGGAAAGAGGTGCTATTTTGAGGTGCAATGGCACAGTTTAGGACAACAAAGTTTGTGGGTTTCTAAGAGTCTTCAGTACCTACTCTTAATGAGGTTTGGCACCTCGGCCAGCAGTGCAGCAGCTCCACTGTTTTCTTCTCTGAGCCCAGGTGTTTGCGGCTGAGCGATGACCTGTCACGACTGCAGAGGGAAAAATCTGAAGCTCTTCAGAAGAGCACACAGAGATCTTCAAGTAGGGCTGCGGTCTCACAAGGCACTTTCTGTCTGTGATCTGAAACAGAGGAGAGAGACACAAAACAAACAGAGTGTGGTTATTTTTATAGTGAGGGCTTACTAAAAATGATCGTCTACCGTTTAAGTCACAACCTTCAACAGCCATTGTGGGTATTTGTGTTTGCATGTCAGCCTTCGTTGGTGTTCACAGACTCCCTAAAAACACAGAAATGTTTTGTGTGTCTGACACACTCTCAATACTCGACTTGGTTGGATAAACTAGCAAAACCCTGACCCTTAACTTCACAGGAGGCACAGCTGCAACCGGCACGTGACTAATGCAGCTTTTCAGATGACTTTCACCTTACTGTCATATCTTTATGTAGGAGCACTATACTGGAAACATTTGCACAATTTAATACAGCTAGGCCTGAGCATTGCAAAGCAAAAGTCGGAATTTCTAGCAATAAATAAGAAAATGTTTTTTCAGCATGTGTGCGTTAGACCTGTCAGAAAGACTCGTTGGTGTAATGACCATGCTTTCACCCCTTTATGATGTAGTCAGACATCCGCTAGCATCAAATTCATTGGTGCCAGTTTAGTGGATTTATTTGACTAGAAAGTTTCAAACATACTTTTTCTAAACATTAGATTGACACGAAAGAATCTGCGTAGCTGTACCCACACATAACATATTTTTATACTACTGTGCAGACATATAAAGAGGACATATGATCCTCCTTCTCCACCTTTTCAAACAGTCCCCTGTGGTCTAAATGAAACATCTGTGCTGTGCTTTGGTCAAAATATAACATGAATCAAGCACCAGAGGAGGTTTGTGACCCTGTATAAACCAGCTCTCTCAGAACGCTCTGTTTTGGTGTGTGTGTCTCTTTAAATGCAATGACCCCCCCCCTGAGTTTTCCTTTCATAATATGTCCCCTTTTATTTATTGGCAATAATGAGGTTTAAAGGTCTATTCATCTTAGGGGGGGTCTGCATTCTGACATTAATCTATTCGGTCTCTATTTGAGCCTAAACAATGAATTTTTCATGAACCCCGACCAAGTACTTTTGGTGCCTGAACAAATAAAAACTGCAACTGTTTGAGGTCAAAAGGTCACATTTTTATAGTTTCAGGCACCAGAACTTCTTGGTTAGGTAAAGCACATGATCATACTGCAGGCTTAAATTATGCATCGATGTTGAAGTATTTCTTTTCCAGAGGACACAATGGGGAATAAAATACTGCGTCATTTTGACCGTCATGAGGCCTTGCTATGCTATGCAAAGCTATGTCCTGCAAAACCACCCGCCAATCCTGTTGGTATACTGCGTTTCGAGGGATTCCCTTGTGTGCATGCTGCCTCAGAGGCTACAAGGCTGATGAACCAGAGAAAATGCAGTTGGGAGGTTATTCAGAAGCCACTTGAGTTTAAGTCCTCATATCTCTGCTGTGTGCCATTGTTGAGGGCGACTACACGCCCGACGGCTCTCTGGCATATTGCATACAAAGTGGTGAATTGCAAAAAGCCTCTGTGCTATGACACAGTGGACAAGAGATAGAGAAAAAAGCCCCAGGGTCAAAAACCCGCCCAGTAGAGCCATGCACGGTGGGATGCTGCAGCCAATAGAAAATCGCGCAGCGCAGCATTATTCCGGGCAGCCGTCCAGCAGCCACAGAGGGGCTGAGGCAGATGCATATGCCAGTGCCAGACACGATTATGACGCTTTCCAGTGTCCTGCAATATTCACTGCTCTCCCACCGTCCAAATTAGATAGTGGCTCATTGACAGCAGCTTGTAGATTCACATTCATCGGGGGAATGTGTGTATGAGCTCCCTGTCTTGTCCTGTAAAGGCATTGGTCTCTGTGTTTGTTACCTAGGGAGAGAGGAGGAGGGGGGGGCAATCACTGGATCAACAATCTGAGGTTGTGACCTTTAGTTTTCAGTGTTTGAAATCCATTACTAAGCTACTGCTCAGGGAGATCTCTTCTTGGCACATCTGGAAATGTTTTCTGCTAACGGAGGGGGGAAAGGGGGCCGAGGACACCAGACTGAAGGAGGAGAGGGGTTATAAAAACCTACAACTCTGGTTAAAAGATTCCCACTTTACTGTTGTAAACATATAAACGTTTACACGGAAAACAGACGGGGGCTGCACGGAGCAAACACAGAGGAAATGTTCAATATTCCACAAACAATATCTCAAACCTTAAAGAAATGACGAGCTCCTTTTCTATGAAGGCAAGTTGAGACTTGCTCGCCAACCAGGTGTGCTACTGTAAATGGAAGAGGGAAATACATACAGGTGTACAGTCCTTCAGGTGTGATCACATTTCAAACCTTTAACCTCTGTCTCAAACAGCAAAACTTCAACTTTTACTTGGGTGGGTTGGATGAACGGCAAATCTGGTATCCTTCAATGAAATGTTATTTATCTGACATGTTGTGTCTTTGCCTACTGTCTTCGTCTTTTTGCCAAACAGTATGTTCCTGTAATGCGGTTCTATTTGACCTTCATGGCCATTTAACCAAATTCATTGATGGCCAAAGAATAAAACGATCTTGCAGTGTTGTTTTTTTGCCCACAAAGGCATGTTGATTCTCCTCCGACAACAAGTGCCAAAAAGAAGCTTCCCCTTAAAATCACCCACCAACACTAAACTGATCCAAGCCTACAAATCCAGACCATTGTCTAGCTAATCATATTGTCCCACTTTAGTGCTGATCATGTGAAATGAGATGAGAAGCTTCCGCGTCCCATCATATTGACGCCCGGGCTCTACTCTCCAAGGCAGGATTTAATTTCACACCAACTCCCCGGGGGGGAAAAGCCTATCGCAGCAGAGGAGAAAGTCAGGTAAGAATCATGTCAGATCTGACCTTTAACAATTAAACCCGTCTTATTTTTAGAAGCCATGAGACGTCTGCGATGGAGCTAACCTACTTTGTCGAAACATGTGGAGGGAAGGACAACGGCGCCGTGAAAAGACTTGGCCTAAAATCAGGAAGCAGCTCGTGTTATAACACTTAGAGAGGCATCAATAATTCTCATTTTTTTATGGGAAAAAAATGGCGATTACTACACAGAAAGCTTCCACAAAAACATGCAAGTAGACAGTGTGGATGAGGGTGGGCTTGGGTCATCTGAAAAGCTCTCAGCGGTCTCAACAGGCAGCCTTCAAACAATGTTGTTCATGTAAGATATTCAAAACATAAAGCTGACGACGGAAGATCAAACAGGCCCCTCATGCGGGGGATGCTAATGTAATAAACATGAAATGTGGCCACATGTCTGTTTCCATACAGTGTAGACATGTGCCCAACTCATGTGTCTATCAGCCTTTATTATCAGGCTGAGGCGGGCCGGTCACAGATACGATACGATTAATTTCACTGTTGACTACACGGACATTTAAATTCAGACTAGTCGACATGTCTGAAGTAATGAACACACAAAATCGAGCAAAATATCTGTAACACGGCACACACTGTCCACAACAAACCTGCCTATTTCATTCCTATGTTAAACACTTCATCACATTCTTCAACACCGAAATCCACAGCTTCTCTACATTTTGCTGACGAGCATTACTCTGCAGGTAAACAACGCCGACTTGGTTTGCCGAGTGTGGCTAACATTAGCAGTGCCGGCCCTCAATCCTCCTCCCTGCAGGTTAACGTCCACATGCCTGCGCCGAATGTGGTTACACATTGCTTCAGGCGATTGGTTACATTCCACTTTTTTGAACCCTTGCACATTCATATCCGTGCAAAATCTACAAAGAAAAATGTGTTTTCATTGAATTCAATAAATCAGTATATCAGAGGCCAGAACAGAAATCAGAGAACTTTTACCCTTTAAAGGAACGATTGCTATCAGCTTCAAGAATCTCTTATCAGTCAGGGTGCATAAAAGACGGCTGCATGTTTGAGATGTTAATTATTGTTATTACACACAAAAACTGTGCTTTTGCTACTGTATGTCGGCACACAAACATTAGCTGGATAAGTGCACTTTCCAAGAAATCCCAAGAATCTTTAAAAGTCAAATTAATAATTTACAGGCTAAATACTTAGTAGACAATTAAAAATGATCTCAAGAGTGAAATATTCATAAGAAACAGCCCAAGGACTTTCTAAAGAACATAAACGTACTGAAAACTCTGGGCCATAACCATTTATTATTGCAGCATATTTCATGTGCTCTGCCAAAAGTAGCTTCGAAGAGATGGATGTGTGGACCTGATGCTGCCAAAGCGTGTTAGCTAATGCTAGCCTCTCTTTAGCAGAGCGACGGAGCTGTCTGTCACTCTTGAAACACACCAAAGCCCCTGCTGGGAAGCAAACTGTCATCCCGGGGAGAAAACTGTCACCTCTGTCGTCTAACAACATCCCATCTTAAGAAGCATGAAACTCCAACATACAGAGGAGGAGAACTGCTTTGCAAAAATGACTGCTTTGGAAGAATCCAGCGGAGGTTTGATGCATCCTTGGGCCGTGTGTCTCTGGCTTGGCTAGGTTATTCCAAAAGAAGACTACATGCAGCCTAGCTTGATTGAGCACCGATTAGCTTAGCATCACACTTTAAGCAGATTTAAAGCCTTCAAGAGTTCAAAGATGATCATGGAACAGAAATAACACTTCATGCAAAGATTGGTACTGCAGTAATCTGGCTCTGATTACACAAAGACAACTCAGTTTCAAATGTATACGGCTCAAATTAAGAGGATAAAAAAACAGGAAAATGAAACAGTTACTCGGACTGGGAATCTTTGGGTGTCTCACGATTCGATTCGATTCTTGGGGTCACGATTCGATTCAGAATCTATTTTCGATTCAAACCGATTCTGGATCCATGGATTCAAAGTTTATTTTTGAATGAGTCCATACTTCAGGATCTCCTCCAGTCAGCTTTGAGACTGTCTGAATTTCTTGCTGCTCCATTTGGCATTCTTCTGAGTTAAAGAGCTAGCATTAGCACTTAGCAGGGAGCGACTGATTAGCCCAAAAAAATCGATTTCTGGAAGTTTTTAATCGGTTTAAAATCTCAGAAGAGAAGAATCTCGATCTTTACATTAATCGATTTTGTATTCCCTCCTCTATCAGGTACAGTATTTATTGTGTCAGTTGGCTTTACACCACTTGGAAGTGTTTCATTTTAAATTATTTAACACAAGAACACCCTTAGTTGCTGACTATTGTCTAAAATCTGATGCAGGTAAACATAATTTGGTTTTGGCAAATCTAAAGGTTTCGTCTCTACCGTCTAGAGTACAACTATTGCAGATACAAGACTGTAGTACAAGTGCATCTATTTCATAAAACAGGTGATAAATCTGGAGGAGTAAATCTGGGAAATATCCGGTAAGCTCTGGCTGCACACTGTCTCAATTGCACAAAAGCATTGGAAACTGTGCACGAGTTTGCCTGCAATTTTTAGTCATCAAAAAAACAATGAATTATGCAGTTTCGGGTGCCTACTAGGACTTCTATTTTGTTGCCATGGTATCGAAACAGATTTTGCAGTCATTTTATTATTACTAGAATCAAAACAAATCTCAGAATCCTGGTGCTGATGACAACCCTAACAGGACCACTGTCAAAATAAAACCTAAAGAGCTACATCTACAACACATCAGAATGTATATCTTTAGTTTCCCTCGGTGTTCCCAGTCCAAACACTGGACAGACTGGGCGACCTGATAAAGCCGCACAGAGATGTGAAGAAAAGCACCACGCTACTAGACTTTATGGATTACTGACGCTTACTAAGGCCAGCTGGCAGGGGCATTATCTTGGTCAGTCTGCTTAATTGAGTGCGAGTCAGCGGGACGGGGGCGTCTCGAGTGAAAGTCATTGGCTTGACCTCTGAATACCTCGTATGTAACCCATTAGTCTGGTATCTGCTCGCTGCAGTTTCTCTTCTGCTTGTATTGGCTCAGCAGTGATGATAAGCTACCTGCTTTTCATTGGTCCCCAGCCTTGTGACAACGTTTATTGTCGCTTCAGCCAGGTGTTGCCGGTTATAAAAAAGAAGTGGAAATACAAATGAGTGCGATAGAAAAGCACACGAGCCGGGCACCTGAGTGGCTGCATTTACATTTATTACCATTTCACGCAGGCAAACTGCTCTTCTATGGTGATTTGCATGGCCAAGAGGAACAAGTGGTCAATGTTTTTCAAGGCTGTGGAGAGAGTGGCTCATTGTAGAGGGGAAATAGGAAAATGTGCAGTTTCCAGTGAGTAATGGAAAAGGAGTGAGGCTTGTAGTGCAGGCTTTATCAAAATGTCCTCTTTCCCAAACACACCAGCTTGTTGGCCTGCGAAATGTTCCTTTACATCTTCCAGATAGCATGAGAGCGAGGCTATACGCTGCAGCCTCGTGTGGTTTAACACCACAGACATTGACGATGCTTATGAAATTGTCTTTGGCATAAGCTACAGCTCCTTGAGTTCAATAGCATCATTAGCGATAAGGACGGGTGAGTGAGCTCAGCAGAGGATATACCAGGACTAAGCACATGAAGTGTTTCACAGAGTCAGCAGATAGGTGTGCCCCATATCATAATACCCTTAGCTAAATCACAGTGACCCCGATGGCCCTGCTCATGGTATAGCATCGGGCTTTTCTCTCCTGATCAGTGGCTTATATTATATTACAGAACAGATGATGAACCCTTTCTATCATCTGCTGTAATCACATCCACAGACTGTACCTTAGCTTAATATTAACCCCTGCACACGGTGAACTTAACAGCTGGAGCAGATTGACAGTCAAATCTAATTTAGCTGTAAAATATGGAGCGTATGTTTCTTTTTGTCACACCAGACTCCTATATATCAGCATACATGAGCATTAGAGCTGCACAATAAATCGTGATTGCAATAAACACACTGCAAGAGTCAGATTTGTACCAATAAATAAGACAGATGTTTACATTTACAGGCCATGCTTTCTCACAGGGTGCAAACATTTTACCTATGGGACGAAGGCCTTGCTTGGTACAATGCCCATACGTTGGATAATACAGATGAAGCTCAAGCTAGCCATCAGCTACCTCCACATTAATTGGTACAAAATAAAGTTTTGGGGGTTTGTTCTGGATTCAGGTGGGACGTGTTGCAAGCACAGGGCAGCACAGTAAAGCATAAAGAAGAGCAGAAACTGTAGACCGTTGTGAGCTAATACGCACTAAGGTTGTCGCAATACCAAATTTTAAAAATGTGGTTTTATTCTAGTAAAAATAAAACGATATCAACACCTGTATAAATACCATGGCAACAAAAATAGGAACCCAATATTGGGTCAGGTCCCATCTCTAAACTGAATATCTGAAAAGGATCATGTCTCACCCATACGATTTTTTTATATGATTTTTTAAAAGCGCAGCATTTTAGGATTCCCAGCTGATAACTTTCTTTGTGTTTTAAGTCATCTTTTACCAAATCATATCATCAGATGGAGGGTTGTACTCATCAGGTGTCTAGAAGCAGAGATGAACAAACTATTGTTAGCTGCAGCTTTGTTGCATGCCCTGAAGCCTGCCGGAGAGCATCTGAGAAATACACATTTAACTGCTTTTTTCTGATTTGAATAAAGGAGTCCTTTGTCTTGGAGAGGAGGAGACCTCTGCAGATAATTCGCCGCCTGCTATGACCCTCATTAATAATGAACACAGAAAAAATCCTAAAAAGCTGAGTAGCGAGAAAGAAGCTTGTGACAGCTCAGCTGACAGCCTCTTTTACATTCCCACGTCCACCTGGGACATTTGAGCAAACGCTGATTTTAGAGTTTCACTGCTTTCTCAGGATCTTTACTTTGAAAATCAACTGTTTGTGTTTTGGAGAGAAGGAGACCTCTGCTGATAATTCGGCTTACAGTAAAGAAAAACAACGGATTTAAAACTTGGTTTGTAAAGTTTAGTCTGCCATCTTGTTGCTGCTGAATTTCTACGCTGACCAAGAAAAGTTTTAACGTGCAAAACGCACACTGTCTTGTTAACTGTGTAAGTGTTCTTCTCTGCTCCCTGCTTAGCAATAGGACTCGGGCAAGTCATCATCTAATTACATTTTAGTTGGCAGCCAGAGGTGAGCAGTGCTGTTCAGATAAACATGCTGATTAAAAGGATACCCAGCTTCCTTAATCTGAAAGTCTAATGCAGAGAATGAAGCACAGTCAGTGTTTTATATGCTCCTCTGACACTTCATTGAAGCTTAAATCGAGGATATGTAAAACACCGTCAGATTAAAACTCTTGTTCTTTGAAATATGAAGTCAAACATCTTATAAGAGAGAAATCTTAAGCTTCATATTACAACACTTTAAACATAAGAGCTGAATGATTCAGCAAACCTCGAGTCACGGCGCGAGCAGACTCCCTCTTTCATGCAGAAGATGTCTTAAAAACCTACAAACCACTAAATCCTTTTAATACCAACTCGAGGTGTAATATGCATGAGAGCCGATTCAGAGAAAGGGGATTTCTGTCTGCCGGGGTCCTGGACTCCTCCGAGACTTATCCCATTATTTTCTCAACAGGAAGGGCTGAACTGATGTTCCACTTTTGGAAAACACCCACTTCCCCTTGATCCACAGCCAGACGTATGACACCACCCTGGCCTTTTCTATGCAGGCGATGATGTCCAGAACTTGACCACGCCAGACCGGAGCTAAATCGAGATGGACGGCGGAAAGCAAGGGACACGTCAAGCGTGCCCCCATCTTACTGGAAAGGTTAATTATGACGCGGGTCCTATTAGAACTGTGAAGTTCACAACATCAGACTCTGTTTTTGGGAAATTCACACTTCAATACGAGTTTAAAACTTAACAAGAAGCACGGAAAGAAAGCAGGGACATGAAAGATGCCACACAACACGAGTTTTTTTCTCAAGAGAGTGAAAAATATGGAGCCAATGTGGCAAAAAAAAAAAAAAAAAGCTCCTGACATTTGCACTAGGGAAGCTGCTGTGGTAATGCCTCTCCCTTAGGAAGTCCATTACAGAGCTGGAAACTGCGGTAAGGCTGCGTGGCTGCAAGCTCCCAGTGCTTCTGTGCATTGATCCCACACTCTCTACATTTTCAGCCTCTTTCTCTCCGATAAAACATTCCCTCTCCTCCCTCCCCACCCAGGATGGTATGCAGCACACTGCAGCAAAACCTCCAGAACACAATCTCTGAAAAAAAAAAAAAAAAAACAGTCAATATGACGATTCTTTCCCACCTCGTTTCACTCGTGTCCCGTGGCTCTGCTGTCTTGTCTGCTGTCCCGATCATAGAAAGCACCCAGCGCTGCTGTGACACCGAGCTTTACTGCGCGGCTCTCCCCTCAGCCTCAGCGACTGGAGTTAATGACCATGTGAGCTGTTGTCATTCCTCGCGAGCTGCCGACTGCTGCAGCCGGAGGTCCATGCCTAGACAGGGATTTTCTCTCGATGTCTCTCTCTCTCTCTCTCTCTCTTACTCTCTCTCTCTCTCTCTCTCAGCGAGTGAGGCAGGCAGGCAGGCAGGAAGCAGAAGAGTGTCTACTCCAACTATCTGGCTCAAACACTTCCAGCCAGCCCCACACACACATACACCCCCTAAAGCCAGCCCCTTCCTGCCAACCAGCCTGTGGAAAAGTCCCGCCCCTTTAACAGCTACAGCCAATAGAAAAACACCTCCTCTGAATCACAGCCTCTCTATTGGAGCAGAGGCTTGGGATGAAAACTGTGCTTACAGTATCCCCTTCTCAATGCTGATTTTTAGAAGGTATTTCCCCAATTTCACGCCCCGTTAAACTAGAGAGCACATCCTTTGTCCATTCTATCCCTTACTGATGAGATTTTATTTCTTATATGAACCACCTACATTGTCACAATACCAGCAAGGAAAAATGAGATTGATGCCTGTTTCGAAACCACGGCAACAAACATCCTAAGCACTCAGTATTAGGTCACTTCTTGTGTCTAAATTGCACAAATATGTAAACAACTTTTCAGAATCAAAATATTGCAAATGTGTTTCTCTCGCTTAAAATAACTGAGTCTATAACAGTTTTTAAAAACATGGAATCAAAAAACAATGATGCGGTATATGTTGAATTTTTACCGCATCTTGTGATATGAATCTTTAGCGTAAGTTCAGTCAGGAAGACTTTATATTGACCTTCACGATCGGGTCTTCTGTACCCTCATTCATCCCTCTCACGCAAGCTTACTCACATTTCCGCTGTCATTCTCGAGCCGTCATTTTCTGGGGCTGTCATTGGGTAATCAGCTGGCCTCATCTAACCAATCGCATGGCGTTCCTCCCTCATTGTCAGCCTGCTCAAATATGAATATGATTCTTTCTCTGCCTTTAGTTCCTTCATGCCGAACCCTCCACTTCCCCGTCACCGCCGTCTTCCCAGAATCATCATCCAACAATTCGTCCCCCATCCGGTCTCAACATGTCTCACCCCCCACCAAGGTCTGGACTCCATGAGGGGGGGGTTTATTCTACCGATGCTCAGAATTGACATTCTCCAAACACCAGCGCCAAAGTCCTGTTAAGTCACATTTCCATGTTATCCATTGTAATAAATAATTCTCTATATTCACTTGGCCTCCCCTGATTTTTCATTTGTTGCGAAGACAGAAAAAATGGAAAACTTGGTGTTTTAAATAATTGATGCCTGTAAGGGCTTGACTTTTTGCTCACACCACAAAGCAACACAAGTAAGCAATAATGAAAGAGTTGCTGCAGTTGCATAAAGAAGATCAGCCCTGCTCTTGTCTACGTTCTATCATCATATTTCCCACCATCCCCCCCTCCCAGGAAACAAGAACATTGCACCTACTCCCCCATCCCAATTCTCCTCCACCTCCCATCAGCATCCGTCCTCTAAACTCATCCACCCCGACATCCAGGAATCCCCTCCCCTTCGTCCCCCCTCACCTGTATGTTCCCTGTGTCTCACAGATATCCTTTAAGCTCCATTTCAATCTAATTCCTTACTTTACAGGACAGCAAAATTGCACAGAAGTGAACATTTCTGTTATTGTTATTGCATCAGAATTTGCTTAAAAAAAAAGAAAAAAGGCTGGGTCTGTCTACTCCCACCCACTCCGTCCTCCCTCCCCTCCACCCAGCTGATGACATGCTGCTTGGCATCACATGAGCCGTGAAACCGGAGCGTCACAGAACTGATGAGTCAGAGATCCAGCTTCATGACTTTTCGATCCAGATTCAATAGAACAGCTGTAGTGTCTGTCTCCCCCTGTGTCTGTCTCTCTCTGCCTCATACAAAGGGCTCTGAATGACGCTGCAGCCTGGGTGTTTCGTTGACATCAATGAGGCTAAACATGCATTACAGTTTCATTATAAACAGATCTATTTAGTGTCTGATTATTCTATAATAGCTCCATGCAATCTGATGCTCAACAGGCAATAAAGTGCCTAATGGTTCTTGGAAGACGCGGTTGAGGGAATTTATGTCTTTAGCATGAAAAATGTTCCAACTTGAGCAAATGACACTCACTGATGTCATCTAAGGCAACAGGGCTCAGACTACAGGAGTTTGAGCAGATTTATAGCGGATTAATTCCTCCTAATAATCGGAGAAGAGGTGTAGGACCTTTCCCTTTATACACGACTCAGTCAGTCATCTCTATATAGTTTACATTTAGTTCAAAATGCAGCTGCCAGATTATTAACTGAAACCAGCCGCCGGTCCGATATTTCTCCTGTTCTCCCTCCATTGGATTCTGGTTGAATTCATCCATCCATCCATTTTCTTCCACTTATCAGCTTATTAACAGGCGCAGTAAGTTAACCCAGACTTCCATCTCCCCAGCAACGTTTTCCAGCTCCTCCTGGGGGATTCCGAGGCGTTCCCAAGCTAGATGGGATATATAACCCCTCCAGAGAACTCTGAGTCTACCCTGGGGTCTCCTCCCAGTTGGGCGTGCCCGGAAAACCTCCAAAGGGAGGGGTCCAGGAAGCATCCTAATCAACGCCTCAACTGGCTCCTTTCGATGTGAAGGAGCAGCGGCTCTACTCCGAGCTCCCTCCCGAATGGTTGAATTCAGAATAAACTATAAGATCATGCTAGTTTCACACAAGGCACTAGTTTGCCTCACCCCTTGTTACATTTACAAACTCCTCATTCCATATTCACTCACTAGTGGTGCTTGGCAATTAATCGAGTTTCAATTAAGATTAAGATTTCAGCTTCCCACGATCATGAACACAAGATCATTGAGATTAAACGATTACTGGGCTGCATGCCGTGTTGCGCTCGTTGTGGCTAGCATACCACTGTTAGTAGATTTAACGACTGATCTCAAGACCCAACTCCGGTTCTCGCTGAAGAATGAAGCGAACCCCCGTCAACTGCTTCTCCAATATAATTGTCCCGCCTATACTGTTGATTCTTTGTACTTTTTTTAAAGATCATATTTCTGGATATGTTGCCTCTGTTATGAAAGGATGGCTGAGTAGAGAAGAGAAGAGAGAGAGAGTGGAAATGACATGCAGAAATGGGACTGGGGACTGGAATTGAACCAGTTGCCGCGGATCAACCTTTATACAGAAGGTTGCTTTACAAACGGAGCTAAACTGCCCTGCACATTTATTTTTTTCTCACTGCAAAACAGCGGTAAAGCTGGATGTATGTGCGTTGATATGCTGCTGTAGTTTCTGCATGTTTTGGATAAGAAAGGATAATATCTGTGAAGTTTCTCCTTAGTCGATTGGTGCAACCAGATTTTTAAATTGGCTGGATTTTATTACTCCTGAAGTCTGAGCAGAGCCGTAGGCATCAGGGCACCTGTAATGAAATAACACAGACCAGCGCTCTGCCATTACATAAGCATGAACAGGGAGGTGAGGGGATATCAGCCTTTGTCAGAAGCAGAAGTGTCACCTTACATGCTCTGTGCATGTAGGCACAGTACGCTACACCATGTACACAGATGCAGCAGATTTGAAGGGCGGGAAAGCTTTCTGGACAGCAACAACTGCATATTACTGCTGCAGGATGAAACATGACTGGTATGTCCACAAGAAAACAACTCAATGATTCATCCAGAGCAACAGCAGTTGTACAAACAAGCCTGCTCCATCACCACGGATAGATTAAACTTATCAATTTCTCATCTGGCTCAATAACCACATTACTGTATAACTGTCAATAACTGTGCAACAAGGCAAGCCATTCTTGTAGCTAATTTCACCAGCAGGCCTCAGATAGGCTGCCTCCTAAATAGATTTGTCCGACAGGAAAACAAACAAAAGCCTGGCAGACAAACAAGCCGAGCCACTTCCTTCCCACATGGTATCCCCCTCCCCTCTTATTATCCCTGTCCTGTTTGACCCCGAACGGCTTGGCTCGCTCACAAACAGAAACCAGCTTCTGTGGCCCAACGTGGCTTCCATTTCACAACAAATTCTTAGACAATGACTAATTACAGCATATAAAGTACAATGGGTTAAAAAACAAAAGTGTTAAATGATGCTCCCCCAAGCACAGAGCAGAGTATTCTGTGTTTCAACGACTGGACAGTTAAACACGACAGAGAAAACAGGACTCAGAAATAGGCCAGCGAAGACAGATCAATGAAAAGGCAGCTGTCTTTTTCTATTATTAGCCCTAATCAAATATCAAGCGGCGCAGAGATGTGCTTCCTTCCGCTTCAAACCCATTCTGGTAAGTCCGTCACACATGGGGATTGAGAGTAAACAAGTGCCCTAATGGATGCGTAGGCAAGGCAAATGGTCAACCTACCAGTTTGTTTTGGAGCGAGTTCAAGGCTGTGCAAAGGATAAAAATCAACCAGGAAGTACTGAATTCCTACTAGATTGGGAGATAATGTTGCTTCTTTTCTGTGGCTTAATGTAATGGTAAATATACCCTTTATAAGATTACAGCCATTTTTCATACTTATGAAAACAAAAAAGGCAATTGCTTAACATTCATAGTGCGTTGAGCAGTGCACCTCTGCTGCAATAGCTTGAATGAAGGATAATCCATACAAGCCAAAGTCCTCTTTACATTGTCATACTGATGGCTCATTTGAATTTAACGCCTACTGCCCGTCTGCAACCTGTTTCTATTGGTACAAAGTGTCCTGAGATGTCACTTTGCATTTTTATGAGCACCAATAACAGCACATGCATGACCTAGCAGCTGGACTGATCACAACTTATTAACCTTACCCAGGTGTAAGGAGAGTGGGTCTTGCTCAGCCAACCTGCAGTAGATTAAAATGTGCCTCCACTTACGTCTCATTAGAGCTGCTTTATTTTGTCTTGTACACAGCAATTACATCTAACAATCCATTAATTAACGTGCTATTACATTAATTGGGTTTTTTACAGTTGCATTCAGTAGTTGTGAACTGAAGCATGGTTGGGAGGGGCTCAGTTGGTAGAGTCGTCGTCTGTCTCTGCAGCAACATGTCCGATGTGTCCATGGGCAAGACACTTAACCCCAGATTGCTCCCGCTGCTTTATCGGCGGTGTATGAATGTGTATGAATGGGATTAGTTACTTCAGATGGTCTCACTACATAGCAGCTTCTGCCATCAGTGTGTGAATGTGTAGGTGTGACATGTGGTGTAAAAGCGCTTTGAGTAGTCAGAAGACTAGAAAAGCAATATAAGCTCAAGTCCATTTTTCCATTTACCATGGTTGACCAAAACATCTGTATCATTGCATCAATAATAAATGATTTATTGTGAACTCTGACCCTGGGTTATTTTATTATAGTCACTTGAATAGGAGCAAACACACAGAAAGCAGTTTATAGAGTCGTGCAGTGAAGTGCAGATACACAGAGACAACTACAATGTAATGCACGCTGATTCAAAGGTTGTTTTCATGGAGCTACTTTCACTTATTTCCATTAGCTTTCTCATTATAAGCTAGCATAGCAGTCTAGACATCCACGCATATTGTTTTTTTGCACAGGAGTAGCACATTTAAAACGTGTTTTTACTCCCTCTACTGTCCAAAACACATGCAATACAGGCACCATAACGCCGTAACAAGAGTGTTAGGTACAGTACTGCCAGAGCCGAAGCGTGCTAGCCGCTAAGCTAACTACCTGCAGCTTACCTGATGACGAACCTGTCACATCCAGCTGCACTTCAGCCGCCTCTCGAGAGCGCTATTTCGGTTTGGAGCAGACTGCACCCAGGAGCAGGACGGTAAAAAAAAAAATAGTCTTCAACTCAGGCGTCAGGCTATTTCTTTTATTCGAAGCTAACTTTTATTCGCTGTCGAAGTATATTTCAGTGACAGGCTACCACTCGCTAGCTCGCTAACTACTTTTAAGGCTAGTGTAGGAAGCAACAAGCGATTTTGACAGTTCGATGAAATGTTGAATGTGCTTTCGCTGAAAGGGGGGGACTCATGCTGATGTCTCAACATTAAAAACGCTTTAAAATCAATTAATTAGGTTGTAAAACACCACAACGTAAAGGCTAACTTAATTTGATTGTAATATGTTGGAATATATCGTCCAGTTTAAACAAGGAAGTTACTTTTACTCGATAAGGAACACAGCCCCTACCCTACAGTGAGAGTGGTACAGTCCAGAGGAACCAAGGGTAAAGGGAGGGGGTGCTTGTTACCTAGGAAACAACAGTGAATCTCCCTCGGGGGGAAAGATGTGGCCACTGATTTATGAACCTTTGCCTGTCTGTCAAAATAGCCTGCTACGAACAAGATGGTCACATTAATGACATTTTACAAAACCTATTGTCATTTACAACATTAGATACTGTTTAAAAAGCCAGTAAGACTATTACTTTTAGTTTACTCTTATTCAGTAACTAACTGCTACCTTAATATTTACATTTTTCACATGTTTTTAGCAACCAAGGGATACATCCAGTGGTGTAGCCGTGCCTAAAGAAGTGGGTATACTCCTTAATTTCCCCCCCAAATGTTTGTATTTAAGTGGCCCGTCTAGCGGAGGATTGACGCCTCTGTTATAAACAGTGATATGTAAGACTGCTCTTGCATATTTAGTTAGTCTGCAGGCCTACTAGCAAATTAGAGACAAGGGGAAGGGACGAGGGAGTGTGTGAAGAAGTGTGTATACTCCAGTGTAGGCACATCCAGCAGAGGATTGACGCCTCTGTTGCAAACAGTGACCTGTAAGACTGGGAGGGTCATCCCTTCACCATCCTAGGAAAATAAATGACAGCAAACTACCTGATATTGTGAATCAATCATTGGTGTGAATCAGAGGGGATTTAGAAGTGAGTATACCCTATGGAGACTGAATAATAACTTGTTGTACTCTGTATATCCTGCACTACACCAGAAGAATTCTTCCAGAAGAGTTTTAATCAAAGTATGATAGAAACAATGTTTAGTTTTATTTTTGTCTGCTTATTTCAGACTGTAAATCTGCTCATCGTCACCACTTGATGCTTTGCAAAGGAGCACCGCGCACATCCCCAGCATTTCACAGCCTAATTGCACACAGCTGGTTGGATTTAGCCGTCTGTGACACACAGAGGACCGTTGTCAGCAAGAAGCGCGACAAGTCAACAAGGAGCAAGTCACAAATATCCCCGGAATGAGCAGAGAGGCACAAATTTAGCCCCACTGACTGCTGCCCACGCCATGTGCTGCCTATTGAGCGCACGAACAATGAACATAGCCATCACAGAGGACGCTGTCAGGGCCAAGGGCGGAATGCTACTGCTAATGAAGGCATCACAGTTTGACAGGACAAGGGCCTTCAGCGGTGTCAGGGATGAACAGGCTATTAGGCATCAGATGCTTGATGGTACCTACCTGTTATGTTTCCTGGATAACGCAACACAGAGATTGAAACTGGGGTCAGACATGTAATGGTAGCTGCAGACATGTTTCAGTCACAGCATCATTGAGACATTTGACACACTACAATGTTAGCAGTACATGAGTATCTAAACATTATCCTATAGGCGGACCATAAACAGGATAGGCCTTAAAAAGAACCAAGAAATGTCTTTATGGTGTCGTCTAATGCTCATAAAATCGCACTCCGCTCTGGCTGTTTTCAGAATTTAATCAAAATAAATCACTATTTTTTTATCCGTCCCTGCTGCATGATGTTAATCCAAATACAAAGAGTGTAAAAGTGAAGTATAACACTACCAAGGCAGCCCCATTATGTGGAAAAACTGTATTTTCAAGACGCAAGTGATTATGAAAAACTGCTCACATAGGTCAAGTTCATCCCCTGAGGCCTGACGTATTGATCTCAATGCAGAGGAGGCATTTGTAAAAAAAAGGAAAAACGCTGCTGCCGGCATACTTCTCTGAAAGTCTCTGAACGCCCACACGCCTGCAAACACAACACACACAAGTACACACTTTCGCAGTGGCCTCGGCGTTATAAAGAAACATCCAGTATACAAGCTGTAAAAAAAATCTAACGAGGCATTTTCTGAGTTTGAAATGAAGTTGGAGGATGATTTACTGAGGCAGGTGGTTGCTTGTGTTGTACAATACAGAGCTTTTTAGCCACAGCATTGGAGTATAAATAGGAAACTGAGTAAGAAGCGAGGAATCTGACTCCATGGTTCACATGGCTCGCTGTGATTATGGACAGAATTAGACACAAGTGCTCGTAAAGGTAACAGAAACATTAACGTATATGTACAGATATATACACATTTTTACTTATATATTTATATGGTAGTGCAGTGGTTGGCGCTGTGGCCTCACAGCGAGGAGGTTCCTGGTTTGAATCCCCGTCTGTCAGGAGCCTCTCTGTGTGGAGTTTGCATGTTCTCCCCGTGCATGTGTGGGCTCTCTCCGGGTACTCCGGCTTCCTCCCACAGTCCAAAGACATGCTCGTTAGGTTAACTGGTGACACTAAATTTCCTGTAGGTGTGAATGTGAGTGTGGCTGGTTGTATCTATGTGTCAGCCCTGTGATTGGCTGGCCACCAGTCCAGGGTGTAACCCTACGTCCCATCCGATGGCAGCTGGGATCAGCTCCAGCCCCGCCGCGACCCTGAACGAGAAAAATCGATGATGGATGGATGGATGCTTCCTTTATTTCTCTTTTTTAATACTTAAATTTGCATGTGGGTCATCTTATTATGGCACTCTGTCCTTGTTTAATTCTGTCTTTTGTAATGTACTTCTTTTGCAGATTTTTGGTTTAATTTTCAACATATATAATATTAGTGTGCCTGGAAACATGGGAATTATCGTGCAAGACATGCAGACCCTTTTTCCTTTGCTAAATCAGTCTCACCATATTTATAGTTACTCTTAAAAAAGAAATATATTTGAATACTGAAATGTAGCAATCCCACTGTTAATACAGTTGTTTTGGCTTTTGCAGCATGCTTTCTTTTTTTGCTGTGTGTTTCCATGGTTGCATATGTTTTTGATTTTGCAGCATGTGTTTCCTAATGTACGTTGTATGGGCTGTTGCAGGTCGGTTGCCACTGACGGCCACCGTAGAATTTGATGCTTCTATACAAAACACGTGCAAGCACTTCAAACACAAACCGAAGCATTTGTTCCTGTGTGTTTTGTGCTCATTAATGGACTCTACATTTGTTGCAGTTGCAGTCTGCAGAGTGGACCTCTGGATCAACTGAGGGGGCGTCAAGCAGCAAAAAAAAAAACAACCACAGCATCCACAAAACAACCTCTGTTAGCTCCTCACAAACACAGAATGAAGAGATCACTGCAGGAAACAGTTTCCCCCTGCAGACAGAAGACGAGAAACATACTCAGACTGGCAGAAACGTGGACATACAGTACACAGGCACACACATACTCAGGCTACATCCGTGGCTCTGAGGCCTCTCTACACACCTACACATAATGCACCAAACCCCTCATGTCAAGGACAGTATTGATCTTGTTCACTAAATGAGAACACACCTGATTATGAAAGCTTTTAACCCAAATGCTTAATGCAGCGCAGGTTTAATGGAAAGAGCTTATGGCTGACACAAAGCCACCAGAGAGAGAGAGAAAGATTGTGTGTGTGTGCGCACTTTCATTTAGTCCATTTGATTGATTGTGCAGAGCGCACCTGGACATTTCACTCCCCATATGACTTTGATGAGCATTTTATTAATCACAGAGCCTAAGTAATGATGGATATGGAAGACGCTCCCGCCGTCATTAAACAAACTGATCCCCGAATGTGTGCACGCTGCAGCAGGAGAGCTTACTCAACACGCTGAGAGGATCCATTTTGAGGCCGACTCATCCGTCCGCTGAGAAAAGACGAGTTTATGCAGCTCCATAAATCATCACGCTGCAGCTGTTTGTTCGTATTGCTTCATCCATTCCTCCAGGATCCAGCTCAGCATACAGGAAGATACTGTATGATAATCAAGACTGAATAATGAGAAGTCAAACCTGCAGAAACAGAAACATTTGACTCACTGTTTCTGTTCTGCAGTACTTCTTTAAATTCAGATATTGGATCAATCTGTGAATTTAATGAAAAAAGATTTAATGGACTGCAGACTATTTCAATTATTAAGTCAAGTCATGCACAAGGATAGTGAGTGATCCTTAAGATGAAGGAATGGTTCAACATTTTTGGAAATAAAGCCTGTTAGCCTTAGCTTAGCATAAAGACTGGCTCATCTGGCTCTATTCAAAAGTAACACAATCCAACTACTGGCACCTCTAATGTCACACAGTGGGTCTTATTTGTAGAATACAATTCAACAGACAAAGAGTTCTATCCACAAATGGCACCTTTGCAGATTGGTATGTTCGACTATATTTGGTTTTTATATTTTACTATGCGGGCTGCTCAGTGGTGCAGTGGTTGGCGCTGCCGCCTCACAGCGAGGAGGTTCCTGGTTTGAATCAGGAGCCTCTCTGTGTGGAGTTTGCATGCGTGGGTTCTCTCAGTGCTGTTTATCACCAGTCATTTACAGTCACATGATGTACCCTTACCTTCAATTTTTACCGAGAGCACAATAATTGATTTTTTGCCACTATTCTGCAGCTACAGCTCCCATACAATGATATTTAATCCTCTTATTGCCAACATTGTCTGTCCGCTGTAGGAGCTGCACAGGTTGTATGACGTGTTTTTACAGGTTTCTTTAATGAGAACAGATTCGTGCTGCAACTGAAAACAAGGTTTGTGACTGAGCTGAGTGCAGCTTTGAAAACGAGAGAATATAGCCTCAATTGATCGGACAACTAGTGGCTCATATTTAAAACTTCAACCGTGTCACATAGATCCATAAAATGAACAGATGATAGATGCACCATTACCTGAACTCAGAGTGTAGGATTATGGAAAAGCATGCATTTGTCAGCGTCTAAGAAGTACAGAGTACGGTCTGCAGAAGGTAGTTAGTGTTTTTTTTGGCCTTGAATCGTTTGTCTGCAGCCTAAGAACAGGCTAACTTTTATCAACGTTGAACCAAAAAGAATAACACTATGCATTCATTCGCTGCACACCCATCTTCTATTTCAAGACTTTCTTAATTTGAAGATGCACCGCAGAGTAAATCTAATAATGAACGGTGGCATTTTGGAAGAGGAAACAGCCTGGCAGTAATTGTGAGAGATGAAAAATCTCAGAAATGTCAGGAAGAAATGGCATATTACCATGACAACACAGCTTTTGTCTTGTCAAGGTCTCGTGGAGTTCAGAGCCTTGATTGTTGCTCTTCGTCAGGAATAATTGTCTATTTTCTACACGCCATTATTCACCACTAAAATCCAATTGACTCTTTCCCTGAGATTGCCCGATCAAAAACAAAATCAATGCAGCGTCACCGGTCCATCTGAAAGTGCTTCCAAATACAGTAAAGGAATGTGTATTATTCATGACATCCAGGTTCACACAAGGCCAGCGGCTCGGCCCAGACTCCTTAATGGCTGCACCCCCTTTCAGCACAGCCGAACCCGCCCTGTGATCCCGACTTGGCGGCCACTTAGCCCCAAGGATCGAGCCTCCTTTGAAATATTCAATAATGCATTAAGGATCAGAGAGAAGTCGGCTAATTATGTTCACACACGTACACACACAGTTTCTCTCTCTCACACACACAAACATAAACACAGGGAGAAGTTAGACGTAGTAATTAAGTATTTTTTCAGGCAGACAAGCTGTAATGATGTTGAGACTTTTGTGAATGAAAAATGAATGAGTGTTTATAGGATGTTAGAGTTGTGTTTTTGCGTGTGTGTGTGTGTGTGTGAGTCACTATAAGAGACAATAATAACCTATCTGAAGGCGACCCATCAGCTGAAATATTAATGCCGCTGCTGCAGGGCTGCATGCTGCTGCAGCAGGTTACAAGGACACGTCCGATGCCTCATACAGGAGCTCCATTAGCACAGAGGATGACCTCCAAAACTGTGCAATGCCTCTGACCAGGTCTGACCCTCTCTCCCTCTCTCTCTCTCTCTCTCTCTGTCTGGATCTACAATAGGAAGGAATTATTTGCATATTTACTGTAGAATACTTGGTGGTACATTTCTTTCATTAATATAGGGACAGAAGGTGAACACATTTTTTAACCCATTTGTTTGGGTGCTCACGTGTTCAGGAGATTCTGCATGCAGTTGCACACGTGCACACATATTTATTGTCTTGGTCTTAACTCGGTCACGATCCCTAAATGTCTGGGTCTTGACTTGGTCTCGGTGCACTCCGGTCTAGAATATTTCTTGGTTAGTGTCATCCTGACTACAACACTCTACACTAGATTTCTTGGTCTTGGATCCCTAAATGTCTGGGTCTTGTCTCAGTCTCGGAGCACTCTGGTCTTGGATAGGTCTTGGTCTTGGTTAGTGTGGTCCTGACTACAACACTCTACACTAGCTTGAACTTTGCACTGAAAGTTGCATCGACGTCAGGGCCAAAGAAACCTACTTTGAGCACCTGGGGTAGAAAAAAGCTGTTGACATTTCTATCGTTTTCTCTCAGGTCATTCGTTCTTTGGTAACTTGTTCAATCACAGATTTTCTGCAGTTTGTAACCTCCAGATAAAGTTGTTTCCAACTACGAGATCTCTTTATCTGAGTCACCAGTGTGCTTCAGGGATAATAGGAATGTGCACGGAAACGGCTTAAACAGACGTCACCTTTTTCTATCTTGGCTGCTGCTTTTGTACCTTTCTGCAGAAACTTTAAATAACTTTCCACAGCTTCTCTCATCCCTCATATCAGTTTTTCTTTTTAAACCAACATGTGCAAAATTCCACAATAATCAAGTTAAATACTGTTTGATTTCTTTCTTCAGCTTCTTTATTTTACTTCTGGAGAGTTGTTCCTGGAATGAAAGGAGAGAAGGAAAGGATTTTGAGTAACGTCGGGAGTAGGAGAAACTTTTATTTTCTAATCTGAGGAGGATGACTTATACTCGTATATACTCTTTAAAAACATCTTCATTACCTCAAAGTGAATGCAAAACATGCCTGAGAAACTTCCCCTCATGTTTCTACACTTCAAAAACAAGAGCACCAAATGAGGATTCTGAATCTGTGCCTTTAAATCTTTCAAATTTTGAAAGAAGTCTGGCCTTGAAAGCAGCTTTAAAAAGGGATAAAAAGGTGTAGATAACAGTGACACGGATCCTTCAAAAAAAAGAATGAAAATAAAGACGCACACATTTTATCCACACACTCCCCTCTTAAGTCCACACACTCACATCCTCCCTGTTTTTCCTGCTCTCCATCCTTCTCAGCGGATCAAACAGGCGTTCAAACACTCTGCCGCTGAATGAATCGAATTTCTCGCTGTAATCATCGATTTCTAAGTGGCCTTGCAAACATCATCAGTCAGAGCCTCCTTCAAGAACAGCAATTATTATATTACTGTAACCATGGTGATTTATTTGCAGAGGAAATGTATTTATGGAGGGGAGTGGGTGGAGGATCAGAGTGTGTGTGTGTGTGTTGTTACAGTACTACAGTGCTGGAGGCTGATACACACATATTTGACCTCTGAGCTATACTGAGAGTAAAAATGTTAAAAAATAAAGCCTTCCCACGCACATTATAGAATATTCTGTAATCATGTGATTGCTATATCTTGATGTTTTATTAAAATAGTAAAGGTTAAGTTGATTTTAGTCTGCCTCTGTGTATTTAATCAGATGTGGATAAATATTCAGATATTAAACATGCTCTGACTTAATGATCCTGCCGGTTCTACCCCGGAAAAACGGTCTCTGTCACTATTAAAAAAGCGGGTTTCCATTGTTGTTATGACAATAAATGGCAATAATAATTTGACACCTCCACCTTGTGGCCGTGGATGGTACTGCACATGAAGCACAGAGAGACTGTAGATGGTTGAACCAAGTTATGGATGAAATAATAACCTATGAAAAGCTGTTGAAGTGCAGAGGGGTGTGAAACTTTCTACATGTCTAAAAAAAGACGGAGAAGTATTTCAAAGATGCAGAATAATAAATGTAGAAACTGAAATAAACGTCACACCAGGTGCCACATGTCTTGGCAACAGAATTGATGTGATCAAATAAAAACTAGCAGGTTGCAAAATATCACTTGTGGGACCAAGTGACAAGGACATCATAAAAACACAACAACCAGGGTACTGATAGCCTCGCAGTTATATCGAGCGCTTCATGTACGGAGGCTTTAGTCCTCGTCGCGGCGGCCGTAGGTTCAAATCCGACCTCTGTCCTTCGCTGCATGTCATCCCCCTCTCTCTCTTCCCAACATTTCCTATCTCTCTTCAGCTCTTACAAAGGCAAAAGGCCTACAAATATAACAAACAAACAACACAACAACCACAAACAGTCGGTTAACACGCTGTCTATAACTACCACTTCTCTTTACAGTGGCGGTTCTAGAGTCTGTTCGGGCCCTATAGGCAAAAATGAAACTGGGGGGCCGTCCAACCAACGTTCATCACTGTTATGTCTGCAAGTGTCCCGACACTAACTCCTCTTCCTGTTTCTTTTTTCTCTCCTATAGACGGACAATTCGTCTTCCTTCAGTAGTGCACACAACACTTGCAAAAATGTGAACAACTTGGGCCACTGCTTTGGTTTGAGTTTGTGAGCCCTCCCCTTCTGGTCTGGGGCGCTTACACGTTGCCTGTCTTGCCTGTTGACGAGCAGCGGCTCTGGCTCTTTAGACGTGTCATTTTTCCAGGTCAAGTGTTTTCTAACTTAAACTCGCCGCTCTAAAATCACACACACAGCGGGTGAGAGAAAGTAAACACTTTTTAGATATAAAAATCATCACAAAGATTGCAGATGTTCCTTTTTTGGTAAGAAATAAAGCTTCGTCTGACAGAAATGTTGCATGAAAATGTGCACGAATCGAACTTTATCTATTTTTCTGGAAACAGAAATCAGCATCAAACACTTACAAAAAGCTCCTAAATGACTTTTAAACCTGTTACAGGATCAAATGAAGATAGCACACACATACACAGACTCCTCCTTTATTCCACATCTATTTTATAATGTTTCAATAACATGCACAGTCTGTCCCTCTGTCCTTTCCCCCTCATACACTCAGTTATCTCTGCACCTTGCATTTCTTCATCAGTCCACTAGATGTCCTCAGTGTACAGTCCCCTCCATCCTCTCAGCTGTGCCTTCCTACTTCTGCGCACCTGCACCTCCTCCCCTCATCAGACACTCATCACATTTCATCGAGCAAACCATCTTTCCTCTGCAATGTTTATAAGCCAAAAGCTTAATCCACTCCTTAAATCAAAGCTTTTTCAAACCACAAAAAGTGCACCTACAATTCCCATAATCCAGCTTCCCCAAAACTATTTTTAAAAAGTGTCTTACCAGGCTGGTGAGATGATAGAAATGAGGAGCCAAACCTTTCCCAAAGCAGGATCTTTCAGGGCTGAATATCAAACAACATTTCAGTGTCATACCCCAGACTGCCACAAGAGGGCAGCAAAGCAAAGGGAAAGGCCTCCACCTTCTTGATTGCAATGAAAGTCCTGATTCAATTGCTCATACCTGATAGTAGAAGCATAATGATGGAGACAACAGTAATTTCTATGAACTTAAAAACAGCATGAAGTTGCTTCAAGTGTACATGTGTGACCCCAGATAACTACAGCTCATTTAAATTTGAACACCGTCTCCCAGTTACTTACAGAATCGATGAAAAAGTTCTGATGCTCACTTGTAAATCACTCAAAAATCTCAGACCTAACAACATTTCTGATCTCCTTGAAGAATATAAACCCACTCAATCTCAAGTTTCAAAAGGGTGAAGCTGGTTTTCGATGCAAATCTGCAAAAAGATGGAGCCAGGGGAACCGGTGGGCTGGCGTTTAAATTCCTGCACCCCTATGTACAGAGGCTGCAGAGCTATCCACCGAGTTATCTCTACAATAAAGGCATAAAAAGCCTTGTTGAAACCAACATGCCCACTAGTGCAGCAGCCTCTTCAATGCTGATCGTTACATCACTAAGCAAAGAGCCATAACTAGTGATTGGATGAGAGAAACTCATCATGCATGTCTCACTGTCTAGACTGAGTCTAAAACTCTAATAAGGTTTAAAGTCTGACCATGTGAAAAACCCTGTTTTCTCTCCTCATTACCTGCACATTTCTGCAACTCTTCTATCTCAAGATCAGGAGATGAACTAGCTGAGATTTGAGAAACAACTTGAAAAGGAAGCACAAAAAAATTTATGTTTGCATGTTGCTCTGGGCGTCTTTAATCTCCTACACGCTGCACGGTTGCAGCGTGTAGGAGATTGGTCACAGCCATTGACTGGCCAAAATTAGAAAGAATCTCCTCAAATCCTTCAAATGAATTATGTATCTGTGTTCGATTGAGCATGCCTGATAAACCCTGAGCACTTCCCTTTAATGTCGTTTATTGACTCCTGTCGGCTGCAGGTGGCAATGTTGCTCTGCGAGAAAGCAGGCTGTGCTGCCTCCCTTTCTGTGAGCTTTTTTTGTTGTTGCTCCTTTTGTTCTTTTGAAGAATGAAAAACCTGTAGAATATAGACTTTATGGAGGCGCAGAGCATCAAACACGAACTGTGACTACTTCTGACAAATTGATCATGCACAGTGTAGACTACAAATCACAAAAAACAGAGTATCAGTGGTGCTGAAGAGTACAAAAAATAATTCAAAAGATCTAATGAGGATATATTAAACAGTCTTAGGAGCAGCTACAGGTGTCGAAACAGACACAAAAAGGTCTCATAGGTGTGCTATAAGAAGGAAATAATGTAAAGGTGGATAGGTTTAAAGTCTGACAATGTGGAAAATCCTGTTTTCTTTCCTGCACATTTCTGCAGCGTAGTGGAATTTATCGACTGCTGAATGATATAGCCCCTGCGCCGCAGATAAGCAGGAAAAAGAGAGGCATCATGATCATATATGGAAGCTGTGGAGGGACATTTACGTCTGAGGGAGAGAAAAAAAACGACCCTCCTGGGATTGAGAGAAAAACAGGATTCAGTCTCGGTATGAGGCAAAGGAAAACCAAAATAGAGGTGCTGACAGCTTCCTCCATCCAGACCCGGCGGGAGCGCTTATCCAGTTTTGCGTTGTGAGATAAGAGGGGGATTTATTTATTCAGGTTGATAGCTCTGGCGCACTTTGAATGATAAAAGAGGTGTGTGTTTGTGCGGCGTGTGTGTGCAGCCACTTTTAGCATGCCAATCAGGATTAAAGGTCGAGGTTTGTAGGTTGAATTTTCGTATATTAGGATCTTTTTTGTGTGTGTTTGTCTTTTGTGCACCTGAGAGCTGTGATCAAACATGGTTCCCATTAGAAGAAGAAGTCCACATCAAACATGAAGGACAGATTATTTTCACCCATTGTCTCACAAAAAAATACCCACATCTGAAGCGGGAATCAAACGGAAGAGGGGCCTTTTGTTGTGGTTATCCTCCTGGTGCTTTAAAGGAAGGTGTTGGGTTCACTCGGAGACGATCTGACGTTATTTCAGTCAGAAAAAGACATCTGTTCTGCACTTATTCACATCCGTGTTAACTTCCCTGGTGCAGATGCTTCCCAGCGTGCTGCTGATTTATTTTTCTGGTTCGGTGGGTGTTTTTTCGGGGGCCAGTGTGGAGGTTCCATACGGAGCTGTTGGCACAGCTGACGAGGATCCTTGGGAACACGAGGCCTCCAAGAAAGACTCTATTTTCAATCTGGGAGCTGCTGGGTTTGGCTCATGTGGCTTTCTACATATGGTTAAGAAGAATGCTGCCTTGGAAGAACATCACATAAGAGAAAGAGAACCGCAACTTTCAGAAACGGTCGCAGAGAGCCATTTCTCTTTTCTCTGCTCCTGAAAATATCTAGATCATTTCAGGAGGACTGCTCCGGAGATTCTCTTGACCTGGCTGTTCACACATGCACCTCACTACGGGAGACTATCCCTGTCAGACAAGGAGGGGGGCGGGGTGTCTCCTGGGGTAAGACGTGACGTAAAAAAACAACGGCGGACTAACGCTATAATGAGAATATATCCCTTTACATCAATGCTCCGTGTAGTTCAACGGAATGAACATCAACAAAAGAGCGGAGAACAACATACTGGTGAACAGAAAATGTAATGCAGCCTTTTAATTACGTGCACGGAGATCGTAGCGGTCACATGTATACACTCTTTGCACCGTGCAGCAGTCACAGTATACAAACGTCACTCCCCCGTCCTATTGGCTCGAGGTGAATATTCTGGATAATTTCCTGTGGCGTTCTCACATCAGCTCACTCAGACTTGCAACAGAAAAAATACTAGGTGGCTGGCAGGAGAAACTCCGGGTAAAATCCGAGTGAAAAATGCGGCTGTTTGCGTTCACACATACAGCTCCTCCTGGATATATCTGGAGCTTTTCGGGAGATTTATGCAAGTGTGAAAGCTCTATTTGTGTTCAGAGCGAGGTAGATGAAAATCACAACATGATCTCCTACACCTTCATACAGGAAAGAGACAGTTTGTAACGAAGTTTTCAGGAGAATCAAAACTCCGATATTGAATTCGTTTTCAAGCCAAATTTTCCCGAGGCTATAAATGAATCAAAGGCTGTTTGATTTCAGCCGTGAGTGCTCATTGTGTTATAATACTCCTCTGATAGCACCATTACATCTGCACTGCTCCGGAGAATACACGTGCACACAAACATGCACGCGACCTCTGTCCAAGCCCATAATTAACCCTCTTAATTAAGAGGGAAAAAAGTTGCTAACGAAGGAAATGGATTTAATTAGCCTGGTTTTAGCTCAGGCACATGTGCACGCCATGAAACACACACACACGTGCACACACACACACACGCACAAAACAATTAAGCCTCTTTTATCCTGGCTAATGGCTTCAGTGACTCAGAGCCTTTCTCATTAAGACTATCAATAATATGCTGATTACATGCATCCACCGGTCTCTTTTATCGAGGCACAAAGGGACGAGAGTGCGTCTCGGAGGTGCCAGGGTTGGGGCGGACAGTCCGCACGACCTTATCTGCTGAAGTCGAATTGTTTGGCTGAAGAAGCTAAAAGAGGCCTCGCTTTGCCGTGTCTTTATTTTCTGCAGTTTTATCTTATCAAAGAGGCCCCGTGTGACTTTCACGGGGAGGAAATGCCGATGAACTTGATCTGCTGAGGGCTTTATTGTGGCCAGACAATAGACAGAGGAGTGATGAGGACTGTAGATCTGTCCGCTTGTTCGACTGTGTGACACCAACCCCGGCTGGCTCTCACTCAAATAAGTTCCTGAATGCCTCTAGAGCATGTCTGAGTTTTTAAAGAATTGGACTTACTCATTTTAAATGTTTGCTATCTTGTTTTTTCTGGCTCCAGTAGTGGTAGTAGTTCTGATTGTGTTAGCATGCTAACGTTAGCATTTAACTTGACAGGAAAACAACCCCCTGAAAACACATTTCTAAAAAAGTTCAGACAACAGCGTTTTGATACTAACTGCTGTGCATGTGGATCTGCAAAGCATGGAGTCCACCATTGTTGTTGTAGTCCACCTATATACTCGCTCATGGCTATTGTCTGGAACCGTAATGCGCATTTGCGAAAACGTCTCTGTCCACATGGGATCGGCATATTTCCATTTTACACGGCTAAGGAGGCGATGCCGTTTCAAGGCACCTAAAACGCCATTGTCGTGTAAAGGAACTGCCAAAACGCAACAAAAGGGTTACCGTTTTCTGCTGGAATTGTCGTCGTGAAAACAACGCTTTAGGGTTTTTTCCAGGCAGAAAAGCGCTGGCTTTGCACTCACGAGCGTTTGCATGAAGCGTTTGTGCGCTTACTGAGTGTACTTTTCCTTAGTCAGTTTTTAATGTTCCTTCTCCAGTTTTTTGAGTTACTTTAAATTTTCTCTGTAATAAAGTTGAATCTATGTTTTTAAATGTCCATCTCTCTTGCTACTGGTCTTTGTAGTTTTCTCCTTTACCTTGAGCTGTGTGTGTGTGTGTGTGTGTGTGTGTGGGTGAGAGATAGTAAAGTCAGATAGACAGGCGTCTGTCACACAGGCAGGAAGACAATAGGTCTGTGCTTTGACCTTCACTCTCTTCCTGTTGTAACAGACACGGGGGCCCCTCCCAGAGGAGACCAGAGGAAAGCGGAGGTTTGACCTGCAGAGACACACCTTCACCTCCCCCCTCCCCCTCCTCGCCCCCATCCCTAAACATCCCTGATGGGGGGGGGGGGGACTCGCTGCCTCTGATCTCACTGTTTTCCACTCGGTGCTATTGTGAGATTTGTTTTTCATTCAAGTTCTGAGGGTCTCATGTGGCCTCCTGAGGAGCTGACGGATGGACAGAAACCTTTGTGTGGTTCCCAGACTCCTCAATATAGACTGTGATACATAAAGTTAGAGGAAACTCAGTAAATAAAGCATGCTGGGAAATCATTCTGTTGCTCTATGTGGCAAAAGTCAACAACCTGTTATGTATGTAGGGCTGATCGACATTCAGATGTGGTCCTTTTCCTTTTATTTAATGCATGATTTAAATCAACATGTGACTTTTCCATCTTGAAATAGTCGTTTCAAAGTCGATCTTAAAGTACAAAAACTTTTAACAGGGAGGATGGCGTCTCTCTCATGTCCACAGAACGCCCCAGTTGCCTGCTTTCCGCACTTGCCGCGATCCTCTCGCGACAAGTGCGTATACGGCTTCACGGCACTAGTTCACACAGCAGCTGTCAGCTCAGAGGAAGAGGACGGTGATGGATGAAGCTAAGAAGAAGGAAAAGAGACAGAGGGAGCGAGCAAGAAGATGGACTAGAGTGAACGCTGGACAGGCTTTTGAACGTTAGTGAGAGCTTTGCAAAAGAGTAGTTACTAAGTTTCTAGATAGACACTTTTCCTCTGTCGCCCCCTTGTGGTGGAATGAACTACCAAACTCCAGAGTCCCTTTGCACTTCTGATAAAAAGTTGAAAATGGCTCTGGCGTTGTCAGCCCTTGGTGTTTTAGTGGAAAAAGAGAAGAAGAGGCGACAAATAAGGAGAAACCGCACTGAACTGGTGAAAGCATGGATACTACAGCGGCAGGCTCAAGGGGCTTTCCCGAAGCTGTGTCTAGAGCTGGAGTTACATGAAACCCCCGAACAGCCAATCAGAGAGATTCTTCTCACCAATCGCACCGACGCAGACCGACAGCTATTCAACATGTCGCATCAGCCAAAAAAAGGCAGACGGGTAGCGACGGAGCTGGACACACCGCAAAAACTAGGGCGAAGATCGCACACCGTGTGTCAGGGCCTTTAGGAAAAAGCTAAAGACGCAGCTCTTTAATGAACACCTACGTACTTAATGATATTAATGATGACGATATTTAGGATGGCTTTGATGCTGATTCAAGTCATGATAGAGACATCTGCACACCTTTTTATTTTAAATTAAGGTGTGTGTCTGTTAAAAAAAGGCTCATAAATCCAGGCACACGTCTGAAAATAACCGCTGTTTTTCTTCTAGGGGGAAGAATCCACATGTTGTGGTTTCTTGTCAAAAGCATCACAGACACGTCGGGTGTTAACGCTCACTCCTGTCATCACTGCCGCTGTGTGGTACGAGGGGACGTCTGCAGAATACCAACGGTGTGGAACAATATTCCCCAGCACGCTCCATCTACAGCAATAATATCGTTATGGCTGCCAGACATGAGAAGACTCTCGCTGTCTGCCACTGGACACACACCATTACTTCTGATGGCCTGTGTGTCTGTGTGTGTGTGTGTGTGCCCTGAGGTCACACATCCTGTCGGGGGGGGATGGCTGATTCAGGACTCTGCCATTTTGCTCGTCAAACTTGGGTCCATGCCGCCATAACCGTTAGACATCTGTGGGTGGGCGACTATCTCCACTACGATGATGATGATGATGATTCTCTGCAGCCATAGCAACACATTAACACCTTTAACACTCTGTCGACTCCTCTAAAAGCTGCAGGCCAGTTTTGCATGTGTAAAAAAAAAAGTGTCTCGGCAGCTTGCGTTAAACAGTCTGGCTGTAATGGAGCGTCTAACTTCTACAAAGGATACATTTTGGATCCTTAGCGTTGACTAAAATGACCCAAATCTAATTTTTCTGGAGCTGTTTTTTAGGTACACACAAAAGTGGGAGCCTGCTGACATCATGAAACCAAAATGGTGACTGCAAAAAAGTCCTAGAAAGGAAAGAAACCAACAGGTGGCAACGTATCCATTGCTAAATCCATAACTTTGGTGTCATTTAGTAGCGAAGGAAATCATTGCGTGGTTAAATATTATTGGAGTTTGACCGTTTTTTGGGGGGGCTAAATCTTCTTACATTTGCATCACGTGTGATCTCTTTTTTTAGCTTTAAAAGCTGCACTCATCTATTGTAAAGACGGGTCATATGATAGGTGGGACAAACAATCAGCTCTAAAGTGTGTTTTGCAGTAAAATGATCCGAGGCTCTTTAAGAGGCGAGGCTTGTGTGTCCGTCACTGTGCCTGTGTTTGTGCATTTCTTGTCGCTGTCACACTTCCTGCTGTTGCATCGTTAGCTGTGGCTTTTTTATTAGCCTCTGGTGAGTTGCAGATGGGAGTGGGGTCAGCATCGCTCCGGCAGTAAACTAGCGTAGCCGTCAGCCCTGCACACAGGAACAAACACCCCATTAAACTGAGGCCTTCACATATTACTGTAATAAAAGCCCCTGCTCTCGCCTTTATGGGCTTTTTAATTATGTCTATTCGTCTTCCCGGGCTTGTGAGCAACAGTTCATGATGAGCCCCATTTCACGAATACTCCCGCCAATGGCACAAAGCTGGAGGTGGGCGGGGGGGATTAAAGGGAAGAAAAAGGCGAACATGGCCTGGAGCTAAAATATGACCATTGTTACTGCAGTGCTATTTTATGTTTCAGCTCGCAGCACGGAGCCAATGATGCAGCTTTTTCATCCTTTCTTTCAGGAGGGGTTTTCTTTGTTTTCCATGTGGATGAGAATAAAGATGGAGAAATCTCATGCAGCTTTAGTGAACAACGGTGCAGCTGAGTTGTAATGTCGAGTATTAAATTAGCTCCTTGGGTTTAGGGTGATGTCTGGGACAGCTGCAGGCACTGGAAAAAATTAACCAAACAAATCATCCATGCATGATTTCAGCGTAAAGAAGAGAGCACTTTTTCTCATGTAATCATTTCACTCCTGCAATGCTAATATTTGTATATTTCCATACCAATATTTGCATGTAAAGGTGGCGCAATAGCCCACCCCTTAATGAACCCCAAATTACCAGACACACCCCTGCCCCTTACGCTCACAGTAAGGTGTTTCCTCGTTGCATCACGGCTGAAAAAGCCAAGGTTTACACTGCCTGCCTGCTGATTTATAGAGCGATATACAGCTCCTCATTGTGAAGGCAGCATTCAGTTTATAGCCAGGTCATTTTCTGCAAGGCTGGACACAGTACTGCTTAACCCCTTTTAACCCTGCAGGCCTTAAACAAGTTGACCCTGGACTACAGAGCAGAGCAGCAAGAGAGTCAGACTGTGATGATGCAAACACAAGTCAAGGCTTCTTTCAAAAGGGAAATTCTGGTATTTGAAAGAACTACATTTCTTTAACCATGTGCTGCAGACTGTTATGACTCTCTCAGCACTGACACAGGGACACCTCAGGTGGCGCCGTGATGCAGCCCCTACCAAGCTGGCCGAGGTCTTGGAGAGATGAAGGGTAGCAACAAACTGTACTCCACAAACATCACACGCTAACCTCATTTGTCAAGCCAGGCAACACTCTCACAGAACCGCGGCGTATCAGGAACGTCATACTTAGACCTGCATGGCAAAGAATGGCAGGTGATGGTAGACCTCGGAAAGCAGCTGGTCTTCCAGAGAGAGAGATCCTAATAACTACCCTCCAGCCAGACACCGTCATGTGGTCCACTGATAGATAGTTCTTTATTGGAATATATTTGGAACATTTAACACTGAACCGCTGGATTAAAACCGAGAAAAATGTATTTTTATATTTCATGGGGACTTCACGTTTACATGCAGCCATCATCGCCCATCCTGTGGCAGCCTGCCTAAGCCTTGTAAAGGAGCAAAACTGTATGCATCTATCAGTCATTAAGAACCCCAAATATTCCAATACGGAGCACTAGATTAAAAACAGCTGAGCAAAGTCTAGAGAGGAAAAGTCAGAATTTGCACGTCAGAAAATGTTTCTTCAGCCTTTAAGAGAACTTTATTTTAGTTGTGGTCATTTGTCTCTGCTCAAAAAGAATCTAAGAAATGATTGTTAGAAGTCTTTTATTGTCTTTGATTAGGTACAAACGGCGTGCTCAGTTGGTTGGTGGAGTCTGCTGCAAATGACAGCACCCATGAAAACCAGCAACACCACAGCCAGCGCTGCACCCACTCCACACAGCAGCACCAGAGAGGAGGAGGAGGAGGAGGCTGATGGGAGAGGATAAACATTTATGATTAATAATCAGAGATGAGGTTAAAGGTGAAAAGGTGGATTTTTCAGGTCATGTAACCTGCACGAGTCTCTTCTTGTGTTTGGAGCAGAGGAGCCGTGTGTGGATGCATCTCAGTCAGCTCCACCTGCAGGATGTTCTCCTGCAGGAAGACGGGGCCCAGAGCAGCCATCCCCTCCCACTCCAGCTCTGCATCAAGCCCTGCATGCAAAATAAAACTCTACTGAGTGCATTGAGCCAGCCGATCCAACCGCTCATGATGCGGCTGATTGGTTGGTTGGAAGATGAAAGGGATTGGCTGAAAATAAATCCTCTAAATATGCATGTGTGCCAAAGGAAAGCAAGTTAGCTTGTCTAAATACAGGAGGCCGCTGTGCTCTCTTTTAGTCTGCAGCTGAATATATAGATTTTGAGTGATTTAAAACTTTTGGGTTGTTTCTAATACGTCAGGCAGTTAGACAGAACCTCTTGGCGATCCGGAAAATGCCTTAAGAATGATCGATTGGTGTTATTTTTTTGCAGATTTGACAACAACATGTATGCTCTGGAGATGGTGGTGAAATGTTTCCCCTGGGTTACCATCAAACAATCGGGATGCACCCCTGTGTGTACTGTAGTGTTGCTTCTGTAAACTGTACCAGCAGCTGCTGCAGGACTCCTCGTCCGTCTCTGCTGGCTGCAGCTGCTCTCACAGCAGTCACACAACTTATTGTCTCCACCTGATGCCACCCATCTGTCCAGAGATATTCATAGCATTTAAACACACAAGGTTCTTTTGATTGTTAGAGGATTTTTTTGGTGAATGCATGCAAATCTAATTTTTTAAAATTGCAGAAAACGTATCATAGTTTTCTTAACCGCCTCAGATTTCTCTGAGCTGACCTTTTAGCTTCGGTGAGGAAGGAACAGGCTTTGTGCTGCGAGTTTACGGGAACAGAGACGGTCGTTGCTTTCAGATGACAGGTGATGTAGAGCTGTGAGGAAGTAAAAGGAGACCCAAATCACCGATAATCAGGATTTACTGAACAACATGTAGATCTTCTGCACAGGCTGCATGTTCACTAATTCATGTTCTGCAAGATGTTCAAATCAACATTTCTTTCATTGCATTCAACGCGGGCAAAAAAAAAGTCTAGATGTTTGACTCTGCATAATTTGTTTCTGTTTTTTTAAACGCCTTATATTTAGAGATCAGACAGTGGAGAGAGAGAGAGTGGGGGATGACATGCAGGAAAGGAGCCACAGGTCAGATTCGAACCCTGAGCCGCCCACTTGGACTATAGCCTCTTTACAGGGGGGCACATGCTCTAACCACTAGGCGACCAGTGCCCCAGATTGTGCATCATTTTTATTCTAATAAAGAAAATGTAGATGCATGCGTATGTCAGATCACATTTGTACCCAGAGCAATTCAGATAACAACATTCAGCCCTTTGGTTGATCTTTTTGCACACCTCCACTTTGCACTTTAATAACTTGGTAGGAATTCACATTTTGGTCTGAGCTGTTGACTGATTTTATTGAAATGTTTTATACCATTTTATATTTTTGTTCTGTTATTGTTAAATCCCAGACTAGTGCTGTGAGCACTCAGATCAGCGATTTATGAATAAAATCTGAAACAAATGTCCTTTTTGGTTTGCATTTTCAAATTTAATTAACAGGTTAGGAACAAAAGAAAAACAAATATGGGGGGTTGCCGACCCCTGTGCTGAATCTTTTCCACCACGCTACATTTGACCGTAATCTCACCGTTGGGATTTTATTCTCAAAATGCAACATATCACACATCATACCGTTTTCATTCTATTATCCGCAGGTTTCCTTTTTCCAAAACCTCAATAAGGAGGATTAGAAAAAGAAAACATATCCTTGAGCTGTTGTATTTGGAAGTCGTCTCTCCTTTTTGGCATCATTCAAGAAGTAAATTCATTGGTACATCCAGAACTGTGATTGCACGAGCTGTTTTTAAGCTCATATTTATGGCGCAGCTCTCGTCCAGCTCCACACACACAGGATATTAAAGTAACTCTGGTTAATGTCACCTGAGAGGACCTTCATTTCCCTTAGCTGGAAACTTTTTTTGTACTAAATAGAGCGAAACAGCAATCGAGGGGATTATGGCCTTCAAGCAACACTTACTAAAGTTTACATTATGTGCCAACATTAGGGGGAAAAAAAGGTCAAGTAACACTTTAGGAGGTGGGAATCAAGTGACCACATCGTCTCTGCAGCTTGATCAGAAAACTAGGGGAGAAAAACCAGCCTGTGAAGTCAAACGTCTGCCTCTATGATACATGATGAGTGGTTTTAAAGAGTGCAAACACTTCTCCGGTACTTTCTGTACTCACTGAATTCCTCTGATCTTGGTGGAACCTGAAGGCTTTCAGCTGGAAGTGAAGTTTATCCTCCTGGCTCCGCTGCATGAAGTAAGAGTTGGCTCCTGTCAGCTTAGCATCACCTAAACACCTTAAAAGGTAAAACGCAGGCGCAGGAATCAGACTTATAAACACGTTTCAGCTCTGCACGGGACAATAACTGCACATTTCAAACCTTAATCTTGAGTATTATGACTAGCTGACTCTTGAAGTGTTTAGATTCTGGTTCTTTTATGCACAGTTTCTCACCCGTGGTTGCTGATGAACGGGTATCTGGGCTGAGAGTCGGGGTTGGGCGACACGGTGGCGACGCAGCTGTCCGCGTAGACCCTCAGCGGCACGTGGTGACCCTGCAGGACGGCCGCCTGGATGTGCATCACGTCACTCAGGAAGTAAACACTGGAGGACCTCTGCGCCTGCCAGTCCTCTAATCGAATACAGAAGAAGTGGAAAAATAACGCTGGGGCCATCGATCTGATTATAGAAGCTTAAATGATGCCTGTGGGGGAGAGTGGGGCGGTGAATAGGAAATAGGTATAGCAACAATAAGAGAAAAGTGCTTTAAAAGAAGCAATAAATGAATTACAGATGTAGCATCGTCATTGACCTGGATGAGAAACAGATGCCTGCAAAAAGGGAGCTTAAAACTTTTATCATTTCCGTCCTTCGATGATGCTTTAAGCTGTTTTGTGCAAATGCTTTCTGCAGCATGTAGCTCTGGATTAATTAGTAAACATAATCAGCTTTTTATTGATCACTTGATTTGGTCAGCTGCAGCCTGCGAGGCCTGTGATTTCAGCTCATCCTCATGCATCAAAAAGTTTCCCTGCTTCTTTATCGAGTCTCTGTTTAGCATCTTAAACAGTCGCAGCAAGGTCTCCGAGTGATTGCAATTAGCCGCCGCCGCTAGGGAAATTAGCTGAAACCTTCTGCTGCAAATCAAAGTTTTTCTTAACAGCACATCAGTCGAAGTTTTGTTGTTGTTGTTGTTTGACGTGTTGTCTCCCACCTGTCATGA
Organism: Tautogolabrus adspersus; assembly: GCA_020745685.1. Taxonomy (NCBI): domain Eukaryota; kingdom Metazoa; phylum Chordata; class Actinopteri; order Labriformes; family Labridae; genus Tautogolabrus; species Tautogolabrus adspersus. The sequence continues at coordinate 2,686,053 of CM036557.1, forward strand.
GACGCAGGGAGAAGTGCAGCTGCTGCTCGGCCATCATTTTGGAGGCGAATGTCGTCCAGGTAGGCCTCAGGGCGGTGCTGCTCACGTAATGCCTCCTGTGAGGACAATTACAGGAAGGACGGGGATTTCACTCGAGAGACAATCGTGAAGGAGGAAGAGGAGTTTTCCTCAATCACAGTGACAGAGAGGAGTGCAGAGAGATGAATATAAAACAAGGAGACAATGACAATTCCTGCAGAACTCAACTAGTTAATAATAACCAATTTGAAAAGCATTACAGGACAATATAGTTTTACTATTTGCTTTGGATAACCAGGGGGCAAAATTAAGTACAAAAAATTGCAAATGCTTTAGTATTTTCATCAGCTAGCAACTTCAACACAGGCTGTAATTGCTGCAACATCATCTTCAAATGACCTCGACTAAAATTAACGTTAAGATTGTTATTCTAGGTTTTCCAAAACATTATTGAAAAGAAAAACACAAAAATAGACTTGTTGTGAAAGAGTAAGACTCCCTTTTTGGAACCAGGGGTTGATGTTAAATCAGTCTTCTCAAAGCCACCAAACTCCATTGACAAAAACATGAATTACACATAGCAGAAGATGGCAGCTGCTCAGGTGTTGCTGTGCAAGTTTATTTGTGTAATTGTGTGACCGTGGTGTTTTCAGGTGAGTTCGGCTACAACAACATTTGTGCAGCAACTGAAAACACAAAATAACTAGCGTATTGATGCAGCAGCACACTGGGAACGAGGCTTTTTCTGCAGGGTTAAATCACTGTTTTTGTCAATGAGGTCTGGTGTAATATAATGGTTGATTCTGATGAACAAAAAAGTCTGTCTCTGCAGGAATCATCTCTGTTAATATTGTCGAAACATAGGGCTGGGAACCCTATGTTGCAGCACATGTCCTGGTTGCAGGCTGAGGTAATTAAGTCAGACAATTACTAAACTTTTGCAACCCTTGTGCATTTGAACTATTTAAAATACCAGAATTATCCTTTAAAGTATGAAGGAAAACTGTCTGGAATAATTAACTGTTCTCGACCCTGACAGGTAGGAAAAGTCTATTCTGTAATTTTGGGGGTATAATCTTGACTTCTGCTCAGTTTGCCATCCCATACACAAACATTTTCTTCGTAATGTTGCTCATTTCTATGCGTTAAATGCTTCAGATTCCCTCTATAATGAGGCTTTACCTTTTATAGTGACATTGAATTACCACCTCTGCATGATTCGTCTTTAAAATGAAGGTGTTGCCGATGGGTTTGGGGGCGTACAGCAGAGAAAAGGAGTAGATGAGGGCCTCTTCGGTCATCTGAAATACAAAAAAAAAGATTACTTTAAACCACACAAGAGTAGGTGGACACGTTAAAGTCAGAAAACACACCGTCAATATGCTCCCACAGCTGTGTAACTCCGCCTGAAACTGCAGGATGTGGTCAGCGGCGTTCACTGCAGCACAGCCTCCTAGAGTCAGATCACTCGGACGGATCAGCTGACCATTACCTGGAAAAAAAAAAAAGACTAAAAGACTTAAATCAGGACCATTACAGAGAGGCCATTTCTTTTTCTGGACCAGTCAATAGCACTCAAGCACAGGACGAATAAAAAAGGTTTCCTGCTGTAAAGTCAGCGTTTGAACTTTAAATGGGCCTGCAGAAAGCTACTTTTCAGGGCGAAGAAATAAAAGGAAACATCATATTGATCGCTGTGCTGTTTGCTGTAATCACCATCGAGTGTCTCATCCTCCCCGGTCCAGCCGATTGTGCAATTCAGGCCTCTAACACGACCCCCAACAGTTAGTCCCGACCGACTAATCCGATTGGACGAGAGGCATTTCATGAGTGCTGATATACAGTATGGACTTAGATGGACTTATCACCAACAACATTTAAATGAAACTAGAAACCATCCAGGAGAAAGAAGGGAAGGACTTACATTTGTACCTTTCAGTTTGAATATGAAGATAAACGTAAAAGAAGCAGTCATTACCTAGGAAGTTCTGTTTGACCTCTACGGTGACCTTTCCTTCGCCACATCGCACTGCCACACTGCCCGCAGGCACAGGAACCCGCTTTTCAAACTTCACCTGCAACTACAAGATCAATTTTATCTGATTAAACTGAACACATTCAGTGCAAAAAATGAAAAGACAGATCTGCGTTTGAGGCACCTTTGCGTCCTGCTTGATAGGCGGGTTCAGATCGGGACCTTGAATCAGCGTCAACAACTCCTTAACTTGGACGTTTTCCCTCGGCTCCAGCTGCTCCGAGGTCAGCTCTCTGGCCTCTGATCTCTGCGGGTTTTGAAAACTTTGCCCCACAAAATCCTGGACTGGTTTGTGTTTTCTCACAGCCGGGTTCCAGATCTGGTAGACCTTGAGCCGGTAGCTGACAGGAGAACGACCCGAGCCGCTGTGCTCCGTCCGGTTTGACTGATGACCTGTCTTCTGCAGAGATCTGGGCAGCTGTGAGCTTGTTGTCTCTTGTGCTTGTGGGTTCAGGGTCTCATTTGTGCTTGAGTTAAACCAGTTTTGCGAAGCGGCGCCTGACAGGAGAAGCACAAACACCACCCCTCTGAACCCCATTACAACTTTTCACACAAAAACCAGAGTTCTGGGGGGTTTACAGAAACCTGCTGCTGTTTGTCTTCTCACCAAAACTAACTTGGTGACAACCTGGTTTAGGCCACACCCACTCCTAATGACTTGATTGAACTCCAGCCTGAAGGGTTCAACCTTTTGAAACATCTTCTTCTGCTCTTCTCTGTTGATTTTCATCCGTAGTTATCATCCAAAAATGTTGCACTAGCGCCTACTACTGGTTTAGTAAAATCTCCTTATGACAACTACTTTTAAATTTCACTTAAAAAAGGACAAAGACACAACTTTCCCCCCATGTTCCCATCCTCTATTAATGCTGGACTCCTGAATCTGAGCTCTGAGAGAACCAGAAAGCCTCTCTGCACTTTATTCTGTTTAAATCTGAACACTTTTTTATACAGCATCAACAACATTTTCTTTCTTTCTTCACTAAAGTGGTCAAAAGAACTTAAACTTTTCTTCAATTTAAAACATTTCTCATGCTTCTTGGAGGACTTGCTCTTCCCAATCACCCTGTGTCCATGCCAGATACTCACACAGGAAGAATAATCCTTAATTTGATGAATGATTTGCATATTTCTGCGATGGGAACGAAATGAAAATAGCTGTAATCATGCACATTCTTTACATATTCAAAGGTAAAATCTGCTGTCTGGTTAGTCCCCACCTGTCCTGAAGCTAATGAACAAAGACTTTAATAAACACAAACATGTCTGACCCTAACAGTGTGTGGCGTTCACTGCCCCCCTGGGACACATCACTCATCGCTCCCAGGGAGCTGGAACCTGCAGGATTATTTTTTTTCTGCTCGCTCTTGAATGTCGAGGTCAGCAGTCTGCAGATCTCAGCTCATAAAACTCAGATTTACGATCCTCCTCTGAGAGACTTCACAAATGTCACCGCCGACAAATGTTTGTGTGTGCGTGACATGTTGCAGGGAGCAGGGAGCAGGGGGCGGGGCTTATGCCTGTGACAGCAGGCATGTCAATCACACACTGATGTACCTGGTTTTAATGTGGCTTTAGTGACTGTGAAGCAAAGCTCAAAGGTCTGTTCGTCCTTCAACAGTTTTTACATGAAAGAAATTCTATGAAAGTAAGGTAAACTTTTCTAGGTGTAAAACACCGACGTCACAAATAACAAGGTACACCAGGGTCTTGTCTCGGTCTCGCCCTGCCTTGGTCTCGGTCTTGGCCTCGACTCGGTCTCCATCCTGAAAAGTCTTGGTCTTGGTCTTGTCTCGGCCTCGGAGCACTCTGGTCTCAGGTATGCCTTGGTCTCGGTTAGTGTGGTCTTGACTACACCACTATGACAGAACAAGCAGCAGGAGTACTTCTTCATGATGTCGATGAACATCTCAGCTCGGAGCTGAGTGCCATAGAGAGATTTAAAAATATTAAAGTTCCCATTAGAGCAAGAAAATATCGACAACTTTTCACTTTCAAAGCGTTTAGTAGATGTATACCTCAAATAGAAAAAGTGCATTATGGTTTGGCTCTATTTTTAGGGGCGGATTAATGCACATTTGATGGCAGAGAGTGTACGGCGGCAGGAGAGTGCTCGTATTGTATGGGATTGATTCTATAGTGCCCATTTTCTCTATAAAAAAACAGAACATATCAGTCTTTGCAAAGTGAGACCCATCGATGTTTTGAAAAAGCATTGAGAGCTCTCATCTGTTTTTGTTTTTTCTAATCCGTTGTAATGACATGTTCAGTAAAAAAGACTTTCTCATCATCCACAGACATACCTTTGCTGGGACACATGTTTTAATAAACCTATAATTAGATTAGATTTAAAAAAAACTCCTGATTTAAAAGTTCTATTTTATTAAAATCTCGTCCTATTGATACAGACAGAGTCGCCCCGTCTGACCTGCAGGAATACATTACAGCTCTTGTTTCTGTCAGGATCTCCCTGCAGAGGGGCTGCTATTGTCAGGAAGCGGCTTTTATCTTCTGCTGATCAGCCGCAAAACAAAGAGAGGAGGTGTGTGTGTATATATGTGTGTGTGTTTTAGATCAAGGGAGGCTGGAGTGAAATCAGTCCATCCCTGCCAGTCAGGCCCCCTCTGCTGCTGATCTCTAACTTGGTTAGCTGCCTCTAATTTGGCCCCTGGAGGGTCCTAATGTGGCCCCCTCGAGGGCTTCTGAAAGGGGCCTGGCAGCTCCTAAATCCACACACACACACACACACACACACACACACACACACACACACACACACACACACACACACTGCTGCCACTCCCATCAGCTTCTGTTTCCAATAATCCTGCTGCATTTGGAGACAGGGACAGGATGATGCAGGTAAACAGGCCTTTTCTCTGTTTAGACGATAAACACACACACACACACACACTCGAGCACACAAACATCCACCAGATGGAAACTTTACGACGCAGATGCTCAATGACAGTAACCCACACACACACACTCTTCCTGTCCCTCGTCTCGTTTTGCTGACAGCACAAAGTCATGCAAACGGCTCGATTTGGCCCTCGCCGCTCTGCACCATACGGATAACGGTGATGGAGGCTCATTAAAAACATGTAGTGGGAGATGGATTAGTAAGAGCCTGCTGTTGTGGTGGGCGAGCAGCGTTCAAGATCAGCGGATTTCTTTGCGTTTTGTCAGCGGGTAGATTTGCGTGGGACATGGAGATATTTCTGAGGGATATTTTGCCTTCCAACACGCTCTGGTGTGTTTTTAGACGCTGGCGTAAGTGCTGCTGCTGCTGCTTATGAGCTATCTTTGTGTGTTTGCTGTTTTTAAAGGGAGGAAATATAAGGGAGTAAGAATGGGGTGAGGAAATCAGGGGGACTAGGGCCCACAAAGATAAGACAACCCCATTTAAAAAAAATCTGTTTCTGAAGAGGTGGTAAGAAGCCCAACAATGGTGGTTGCCATATTTGAAATGCTGACCCTACCTTACTTCCTAACAGTCTACACTCGGACAACGAGGTGGAGCTAATCCTTGTGGCAAACAACGCTCCCACCTGTCAGTCAACTAAGCCACGCCCCTAGATGAGCAAATTTATCCAGAACATGAGGCTCGATTTAATCAAAACACATTAATTAAAAAGAAAAACTCCCATGTTTGATTGGCCCATAAATTGCAGGATCGGCACCTCATCAGGACTTCGTACCACTTCACCTGACTTAATTTTGCTAGAGTGGTAGCTATTTGACTAGTTAGGAGAGAGTCTGAGAAGAAGTGAAAGGTGAAGAAAGTGAGAAGCAGGAGAAGAAGTGTGAGAGTGAGAAAGTGTGCCGATCTGACAGACTCAAGAAATGACACTCTGAGGGAAGGGGGAGGAAGGAGTGAAAACAAAGGAGGAACAGAAGAAAAGTAAGGTTGGGGGTTGGTGGATCTGGAGGTGAGGCAGGCTGGTGCTCTGTCTGCTCCTGTGGGAGCGACATGAAATAACTCAAGCCAGCAGCGGCCATTTCCAACACATCTCCACACATGGGAACATGCACCAACACACACACATGCAGGAGAGCTAATGGACTGTTATTAAAAACATGCATCACGCCACGTCACCTAGCGACCACACACACATCTGCACAGTGCTTCCACACACTCCGCGGGGATAATGATCTCCCCACGCTGCAGTAACATCTGATGTATCATTTAGCTGAAAGCAGTGACACGGAGAGTCCACGCTGACACAAACACACTCCAGCGCTGGCGGCTAATTCTGACATGAGCTAAAAAAACACTCTCTTCTTCCTGTGCTCCACCTCGTTTTTATCACAACTCCCGTGACATTTCTGCTGGAGGGATCCTCGTCTCGTTCAATAGCCTGAAGTCGGCCTTTGTCACAGAATAAAGGTCGTCACTCGGTTTGATTGACAGGTGTCATCACCCTGTGGAGAATCAGGATCGGGCCTTTGACCTCCAGCCCCCGCTTACTTCAGGAGCGCCAAAGTTTCTCTCGAGGGAGGAACTTTTTTTATTTTTTCGTGCTATCTAGAATCTGACGACATAAAGCCGTTTTTCTTCACTGTTGTTCCCTTTGTCTCATGTCCCCCAGGTATCCACAAGGGGTCCTTGGACTGTTTCACCTGTTTCTAGACTTCCCATAAACCGTCTACACACCTGTTCCTACTTCTCTCGTCGGCCTTACTCGTCGACATTTACTGGAACTTTTCACTTGTTTGCCATTTGTTTTCAGTTAGCATGCTGATTCCTTGAATGTTTTTGTAAGCTGCTCAGCTGCCTGCCGTGTCTTCCTACTTCAACGTCCTGTCTGCATTTGGGTCCTTCTCCCTGCAACCATGTACAGCCTTTTGCTCAGCGTCCAGAGACAACATAAATTCTGTGAAACATACGGGTATTTTTAATTCCATATCTGATCTGATGCTCCAATGTCAAAGACTTTTGATGTGCTATAATGTTTATTTAAAGCTGCAGAAATCTGTGATACTAATCTCAAAGCTTTTGCAGGGAACTCTTTGGTTTGTGCCCCCACCCGTGCATGGGCGGTGCCAGGGAGGGGCTGGGGGGCGCTGCAGCTACCCCAAGGATAGCCACAGGATCCCCCTAGCACCCCCAAGAAATTTCTGTAGTTTATTAAGTTACGATGAATTTCAACCATGTTCACAGGGAATAGAGAGTGAATTTTAAGGCATCTGAATGTCTCTTGAAAACACCCCTACCTCCAAACTCTCACTGTTTCCCTTATCAAGTCACTCAACATGCTACTCCGTTAGTTTAGTATGCCAGAAAAACGTGTGACTCCTTCCTCCTCACAGCTTCACATCTGTTAAAAATAGCTGTTTTTTTGTTGCTTGAGTATTTTTATTTTCCGATGGATGTTTCAATTTTTTTTTTTCATTTTTTGCTCTTGGAAGTTATCGCTGCTCCTGTGAGGATGACTTCACTTCACGCAGGAACAAGCTGCTTCTTTTCAGATCGCCTGACATCTTTTTTTCTCTGCAAAGCCTTCTCAGAGGGGGAATCTATGAAATGCTTCATGTTTGCATAATGTGTATTTAAGCACACGTCAACCTGTTCTGGGAGGAGTTTCCCACTTTAAACAGCCCTGTCACTTCAAAAAATGCATGCTATAGCTGCAGATATATACGGCTGTGACAATAATTCAGACTCTGGGTGCTTTTCAAAACGTTTGCAGGCTTTTAAGGACGTAAATAGTGTCTAAATGCGTGCAAACCTGTCTTCCTTACTATATGGGCGTGTAATGAGTGTGCACAGACACTCACTCTCTCTTTAACCGCTTGAATCTTCCTCAGTGATGCTGCAATTCAAGCCTTTTGTTTAATAAACAATTTGTCAGTGATGTATCGAACGCCCGCTCTAATTTGATTGTGTGTGAAATGTGTATAAAGATGGCGGCCTCTTCCTTCTCCTCTCTCTCTCTCTCCCTCTGATATCCTCCCCCTCCTCCCCCCCCCCATGCAGGTGTGTGTTTTCGTCCTATGTGCATGTGTGTGTCTATGCATGCAGGAATAAAGATGGAGGAGCAATCCTTAAGGGTTTGCAATTACATCTAAACGGCATAATCGGACATGATGGATGGCGATTGCCTCTGCACGATGTCTAGACCTCAGCTCCAGCGGTGCAACAAGGTTACAGGAGAGTGGGAAATGATGGAAGATTTAATAGTTCTGTTCTGCTTTTCTCCCTTGAAGTCTCTCTTTGGTGACCTCAGCAACATCGGAGCATTTATATCAGACATAACGGGTAGTTTGAGTTCTGAAATGGGCGGAATAACTTAATAAATCTGCCGCTTTAAAGCAAATAAGGCAGAATTTGAAGAGGAATGGGATGTTTTCATCTTTACTTTTTTTACTTTCTTACCTCTGGGAAGTAAATTATGCAGGAATAAAATATATAGCTTTCAAAATCATGAAAAGGACCTTGCTGGGTTACACTGTGATTTCTGGATTTGTCAATAGGTGGCACTGTGGCACCAAAAGTTCCTCATAAAAGCAGGGCTGGGAGGTAAAATGAGCAGTGTAGCTCTGGTTTGTTCAAGTTCAGATTTTCATCTTGCTTATCATCCCAATGCCCAGTGATTTTTAGACACAAACCCCAGAAGAAGAGACAGGATGACAACATACAGCCCTGCAAAGAAGCCAGAATGATCCGAGGTAAGAAGGTAAATTGAGTACTTTGGAGATTTTGCCCCTTAAAGGTTCTTCCAATTATTGTGCACAACTCGAGCCTTTGACGTCAAGTGAAATCACAAAATGATGATTTTGCAGGAGAATCGTTCATGTAAGTGAGCTAAAAAAGGACTGAACAGAAGGAGTCACAGACAGAAGTTACCTGTGAAATCAAAACGAGAGATTATAAAGAGAAGATAGAAATAACCAAGATGGCTGCATTCGTGTGGCTGCTACGTCAGCTTCTGCCTGTGGGAAAATGTGTCCTGCTACTGATGGCTGCTAACAGTTACCAATGGGAGAAGTGGATGTATGACAAAGTTTCAATCATAATCTGTATGCTAAGTTGCAAAATGTGTAACGTTACATTCGTCTTCTTAGAGTTCTGTGAACTTAAAAGGGAATCCTCAGTTTGCACGAGAGGAGAGAGGGAACAAGTCTGCACTGAAACAAACCAGGAAATAGAGACTAAAGGTCGCAGAGGATCCTTCTGCAGGACTATCACAGTCAGGTAACAGTGAGGTTGATTTAATTTCATTCACTGCACATTCCCCTCTCCCCAAAGAAATCACTCTACAGCCTTTGACTGTAGACGTTTAAGCCCCGCCCACAGGAAGTGAGAGACACCAACAGTGAATAGAAGGAAAAAGGGGGCGCTTGGATGTTAATCCTCACAGAACAAAATGGATTTAAAGATTGCATTAAGCTTTTTAATTGTATGTAGATCATTTCTTTTGATGGGTGATTTAAGTCAGTATATCTTTAAGTTGGTTAATTCTGTAATAATGGAGGTTTTAAAGCTCCTGTGAGGGATTTTTATCTGTTAATAATAAAGACTGTAAGTGAAAGTGTTGCCTCTATATGACCTTTGAAAGCAAACAAGTCCATCAGCAGCATCATTTAAAATGTTTATATTGTTGTTTTAATGCCTGAATCAGCTGTGACGGGGGTAGGTGTCAGACGAAATGAGTCACAGCAAGCTGCAGGAAGTAAAAATATGTATTTTCCGTGGCAAATATTCACAGTAAGTGTTACATAAGCTGTTAAAAGAGTTGTTTTGTTAAAATAACTACTTACACATGGACAGAAGAAGTCAGAAAACAGTTAAGAGGCACTGCTTTGTCCACAGGGGGGCGCCACAATCAACAAAGAAGAAGCTTCCCCTTCTCTTCGTTCAGTACATTTCCTGTAGGTTAAGTTGAGGCTTGTTTCTTTGACCTTTCAGGCCCTATTTTTCTGTCGTTTTTACATATTTCTTGCATTATTTTAAGATTTATTTACTTTGATATGGTGATTATTGATTTCAAAATGTATTTAGGGAAGTGCTGTTTTGCTTGTTCCTTTTAAAATGGGGCAAAAAAACAACGAGCTCCAGCAGGAAAGCAGTTTGTAGATGTAAAACAAACACGAGAGATTGTCAGACATTTTTTTGCAATGAATGAGGTCAGTCAGGAGCTGTTGTCGCCGCTCAAATTGTCACTAACGAAGAAGAGAAGAAGGAGAGACGCGGTGGAAAAAGAGACACCCGCCCACACTCCTTTCCAAGCTTCCTGTCAAACGAATCTTTGACTGTGCTTGTTCATCTTGTGACATCACCAAGCTGGCAACGGCGCCCAGCTTCCCCCATGAGAGATTCATTACCCACAATCCCAATTCGATGTTGTCATCACCTAAAACGCCACCATTTCTCTCTCTCTCTCTCTCTCTCCTCCCTCCCTTCCGCTCCGCCTTTCTGCTCGGCTGATCAGGCTGTCGCTCAGGAGAATCACACAGATGTTCAGCGAGGAAAAGAAACACAAACAGCTCAAAAATAGACATGATCCCCTGGTAGAAACACACATTTCATGTCTTTGGGTGTTGTTGTTGTTGTCACTGCTGATGTGTAAAACAGAGATGAGGAAAAGATGGAGACATGTCGAGCTGGTGTTAAGAGTCTTTTTGTGATCCGATCAACAGGCCCCTCGTGCAGCTGAGACCACCTCGTACGACTGGAAATGAGCTCTATCTCTGAACCCGTGTGGCTGCTTCTTACCTGCAGCACGGACATGTTTTTATGCCAGTGCTTTGATCAGATCTTTAGATTTCCAGACACGACTGTCATCCACTTGATTTACAAAAAGAAGATCCGTGAGAAGCGGTGTGTCAACGGGAAAAAGGCGACCTCGTTGCCTCGTCTGATTCTTGCAGCTGAGCTCAACAAAGGTACTTCAAGGGGGGGCTTATCCTCAGGTAGCTGCTGAAGCATTGTGTTATTACGTAGTATAAGTAATAATAACCAACATTTAATTTGTACAGCACGTTGAAACAAAGTTCATAAAGTGATTTCCATAAAACAGCAGTACTAAAGTAACTGGGGGTTTCCACGGGATCAGTGCGCAGCGTTTCATGTTTTTTTTTCCGTTAGGCCTACCCCACTGGATCTGTTTCTGAAGCTTAACCCCCAATTTCCACATACTCTGTGGTCCGTCAGCGCCACGGTTCTGCTCCTGTCTGACGTTGTGCACCTTGCCCAACTTGACCCATTTCTGACACGAGCGCAACGGAGGGCAGCAATGAGCAGCTGTAGACACGTCACAGGAGAACTCCAAGGTGACGCGAGAATACGGAGAAAAACGTGCAAACAACATGTTGCTTTGTCTTTCTGAAGATGCTGGCGACGTAGTGCACACCGCTGACGGAACATGTGCGCAGCCATGACCAGCTGTACTCGCAGTTTCACAAGCTAACAGGAGGACTACAAGATCACACAGGAATAAAGTCCTAAGAACTTGTATTTAGACCCTGGTCTCAGCAGTGGAAACGTGCTTATTTCCTCCAAAAGTCCCTTTAGTGCATTGGGTAAGTCCCTGCAGCTGAAACACGGCTTTAGTGTTCCATGAGGTTCAGATAGCATCGCACAGAAAAAGCCGGTAGAAATGTCCTTCAGATGGCGACTTTGACATTTTACTCTGAAGACATTTAAGTGTTTTTCACTTTCCCTTAAGTGAAGAAGTTAAAATCACTACTTTTACAGGAGGCGTTTTTTTTCATGCAAGTATCTACTTTGACTGTAAAGATTCGGAGCACTTTCGCCACTTCTGCACACTTACATTTCTCTCCCCTGCTGTCTGACCAGCTCTGTGCTGATATTCCTCATATTCACGCTAAAGGTTCCTTTGGCATTAAAAGACAGCGCCCCCCCTTCCTTCCTCTGCAGCCAGCCATTAAAATGCAAAACACCCACGCCAATATGATCGTTGAAAACACGGCAGAAACAAACGACTGTGCAAAATAGCCGCTGGCAGAGAAATCATTCACGGCCTTAATGTCGGCGGCTCGCAGCTCTGACAGTGAAAAACAGAGCGGAGAGGAAAAGTAGTTTCACCCCCTCTTGACTCTCCCTGTGACATTCGCGGAGGTATTTACCTTGTAAAGATCTTGACATTTCGCTGTGCGCTCTAATAACATCCTGAAATATGAATAAGAGCGCGGAGAGTGGAGGGGAGCCCCGCAGAGCTTTTGTTAACAGGTATTGATTGATACTGAAGGATAAGGAAGGAAGGAGCGGCGGGCCACGGGGAGCCACTCTTTACTGATCGTCTGTTAACCTTGTCAAAAGATCTCGCCCGCTACCTCAAACTGGCCGGGGGCATCCTACGTGGTCATCAGAGAGGATTGTGATTTCTGTATCAAAGCAGAAAAAAAATCCAGCCTACAGCAATGATTCACGTTCGTCAGGAGATGTCAGACGCTTCAAATCAATATACTCGGGTGTAAAACTAGCAGCAGCAGAGAGGAGCAAAACTCAAACTCTGACGGCTTCATCATCTGCACAGGTGCACAGGTCGGACTGATTCTCTAAAAAACGAAAGCCTCGTTACGGATGCAACATTTAAAGCTTATATAAGAGCTGTATAGTGACACGACTTTGCAATTATCTTCCATGTTGGGTCTCATCAGCGGCTGTTTTATGACGCATTGATTAGACCAACACTTTGATTGGAAAGCTGCCTTCAAAGTGAACCAAAAGGCCTCATTAGGGAACAACATTTGGATGTGAATTGAGTTGAATGGAATCAGTTGAGTTGTCACAGATTGGCGCAAGTTGCCTTCAGTGACTTTGACCAACTTTGGTGTTCACAGGAATAATGCATGAGATGATAAGCAGCGCAACAAAAGTGAGTGCTGTCAGAAAGGGGCCCCGTTCCTACTGTCATTGCAAAATTTGTACACTTTGCTCCCAAGTTGCTCCCGCTGCTTCGTCAGCGGCGTATGAATTTGTTTGAATGGGATTAGTTACTTCAGTTGGTCACTTTACATTGCAATCTCTGCCATCAGTGTGTGAATGGTGTTTTGATTAGTCAGGTTCAAAGGTAAATGCACAGGTTTGTAATCACGACATACAAAGTTTGGAGACAACAGTGGCTTGCTCAGTGGTGCAGATTCCTGCTAAAGTGCACAGCTCTAACGAAGACCCACTGCAGCCAAACTGCTAAAAAGCAGATCTTTAAGCTTGCTGTAATTTGAAAGAACTGAAGGGAATTCAAAATGAGGGCATACATTACTGGATTTTATTCAAAACCTCCGGGAGCTGGAGATGAGCGCATACATTAATATATTTTATTTTAATGACATGTAATTTGTTGCACAGCGTAGCTACGGCTAATTCCTCCTGCCATGATACTTAAAAGCAGTTTAAGGTAATTACAAGAGATTGTTTTTAATGGAAGATGAATGTGTGACTGCAGGCTGCAGCTGAATCAATACTTTTACTACAGTTTGAAACAGTGATGCATCATTTGCTGAAATTACCGCCATTGATTGGTCGCCATCAGTCATTTTAATTCAATTTTAAATGACTGTAAGGAAGGATGGAAAACTCACTGGGGCTTTTCTTGCTTTCTCTTACAGTATATTGCTTTTCTTCCAAAGGATATGAGAGAAAAGAAACAGACAGACAAAGTGTATATCCTCCCTGAAGCGAAGCTGAAAACTCAGATTCAATAATGCTTTTCTTTCTCTCCACTGTGACGTATCGACAACAATCTTTGTTTTCCCAGTTTGCTTGTCAAGTTTCATTTGCTGTACTGAGCCTTGATTTGTCTCAATTAGTTAACTCAACCAGTCAATTTCTGCAAAGCTCATTATCTGTAAAAAATGTATGCTAAATGCTAAAAATTACAAGAGTGCAACAGTTGTGTAATAAAGTCAAACACTCGAGTCAAATGCCATGCTAATAAGCTTGAATCATGCCGCTGGGGTCATCCCTTTGTCCCCTCAGCCCTCCCTCAGGCCTACATTCCCCCAGTCTCAGGGCTGGCCCAACGCAGTTATGTAGGGTTGAAAAATATTATTGACATGGAAATAAACTGGATGATTAAATCGCTCTTGGTGTGTAAAGGCCTTTATGCTTCATTCACTGCAAATCAGGTGCTTCAGTTTGATGCAAAGCCACACAAATTATTTTCTCAAGTTGAAAAATGTCAGCTATACTGAACAAGCAGGTGGCGTAAATTAGGCAAGAGGGAACATAAAGCTGAGGGAACAAGGTTGAGGGAACATAGGGCTGAAGGAACATAGGGCTAAGGGAACACAAGGTTATGGGAACATAGGGCTAAGGGAACACAAGGTTAAGGGAACATAGGGCTGAGGGAACATAGGGCTAAGAGAACATACGGCTGAGGGAACATAGGGCTAAGGGAACATAAGGCTGAGGGAACAAGGTTGAGGGAACATAGGGTTGAGGGAACATAGGGCTAAGGGAACATAGGGCTAAGGGAACATAGACACGCTCTCATACCACTGACATGTCCACAATTGCCAACTCTGAAGCATTTATGGATTATCCGCTAGGCCAACTCTTTTCTCTTCTGACCACTCAACGACCTTCCATTTAGTTCTTTACCTCATCTTTCTCTTGTCTTTTTATGTTTTCACCAACCTGTTTGAACTTTCTTGACTTATGACGAGCCTTTGATTTTGTTGAGCTCTCCTCTCCTTTCTCGAGGCGTGACTGCCGGAGTGAGAGAGGATATCAAATAACAACAAAAAAAAGTGCTGATTCAGCCTTTGGCAAAAAACAGTGTGTTCACTTCAGGACCACCTGGAGGGCGGCCGGTCTTGAAGCAGCTCTGCAGAGTAATCAAAGTAAACACTAACTGTTGCACTGCAACCTCTGCAAAATGCATTCTTTGGGAGGGAATGTGTGCCTTCAGGCTTTGCCCCGAAAGAGTGCACAACCTCAGGATAACTTATCAGATATACGTGTCTATCTCAGCCTGGTCACGTTGCAGTATGAAACTATAGCAGACTGTTGATTAATTCTGCTTATTTACAAGTTTCCCTGAAAAGCAGGAAGCGGGGTAGACTAACGTTGATATTTATTGTTGTTTATAGTAATGATAGATACTTTATTCATCCCCTGGGGGAAATTCGGGGGATTAGGGAACAGAGGTCGTGCAGGAATTACTTAAAAAAAGTCGGAAAAATCTGAAGACTCTCCGACATCTTGACACGTACAGGACAACTGAGAGCGATCCATCTACATCATTCTATCTGGCACTACAAAACCCCCTCACAGAATTACAATCATTGCAATGCAACCGTACGGCGTGCAAGCAAATGTTTGCATTGTTGTGTAGCCTGCATACAGGGCAGGCTAGCCGAGGGGAGCTGCCCTCACCTTCTCGCCAACACATAGACAGGTGTGCAGTGACCGAGGGGAAGAGAGTGTCTGACAACGGACCACTGTACCCATTTTAAGCGCACAAACTTTGTGTTTTCGTACAACATCTTTTTAATTTTAGCTCTATTGGCTTGACGTTGATGACGACATCTCCAATTCCTATTTAAAGTCTGGTCAGTACTATACATTTTCATACACTATGAAGCCATCGCAAAAAACTTTGCCAATTTGCATATATCGTGACACAACCTGTGACTGTGTGTGTGTGTGTGTGTGTGTGTGTGTGTGTGTGTGTGTGTGTGTGTGTGTGTGTGTGTGTGTGTGTGTGTGTGTGTGTGTGTGTGTGTGTGTGACAGCCTGATTTACAGGCCATTGGTGTGTTTAATGGAGCCGATGAAGCAATGATCGCTCATCCAATCCTTTCTCCCCTTCTGCCCTTTCTGCCTGGGCCTGATACGACCAACACACACACACACACACACACAAATATACACACACACCTGACATATATATGTTGCAAGACGGTAGCCACACAAACACACACACACACACACACAAATCCCACTTTATAGGGGATAATCCAATGACAGCCAATTTGCCAGGGGGATCTATTTTTTTTTTTATTCCGTTCTTTATTTATCCATCGCTTCTGCTTTTACAAGGCAATTTGTTTGTGGGCCCGGCTGAAGGAGGGAAGTATTAACCTACACTTCCATTACCATGCCCCCGAACTCCCCCCCTCTCCCTCCTCTCTCCTCCATTTTTCGCCTCAACTGCTCATCCTTTTAAGATTAATCCGCCCTTAGCCAAAAAAACAGGGTCCGGTGTAATCATGAAAGTGTCACATTTCAGCAATGCTGCCTTCAGGGTCACTCTAAAATTCTCCACCCTTACTTTTTATTATTTTTCTTTCTCTTGCTACCTCTTCTACTCTCTTTATCTTTTCATGTCCATCCCTCCGCTCCCATTCCTGCTCCTTTTTTATTTATTTCGATCTGTATTACTCCTTTCGCTCTTTATTTTGTCCCCTTTTTTTTCTTTCTATCTTGCTGTCCGCTCCTCTCCAGCCTCGTTATACCTCCTCCACCTCTCCTTTTTCTCGCTCTCTCTCCCCTTCTCTCTGACAGTGGTTCAATAAGCAGTGCCTCCAGAGTGGTCTTGCTCAGTCAGTGGCCAATTACCCAGTCACACTGCATGTCCTCTGGGACAGACAGGATTAGCAGGATCTGTCGTACGACCACACACACACACACTCTCTCACACTCTCATCCTTGGACACCTGTCAGTTAGACACGGACAGACAACCTGTGGGTCCTTTTTTTGTCCGTGCATTTAAAAAAAAAATGCTCAGGCTCCACCATTTTTTTTCCTCCTGCAGGCAATTTGACAGGCCAGTGGAGAGGAGGAAATGTATGCTGGATCAAATGCATAAAAGCACAGTACAGGCTCCACTGACGCAGGTGGTCACTGGGTGCAACGCTGCAGGATCAGACTTTCTTTTTTTTCTTCCTTTAGGGCAGCAAGCTCAGGGCAACTTGAATTTGCAGCTTGCAATGCAGCAACAGGGATTTCAAGTCAGTTGCTTGTTCTGCTTCCCCTCAAGGCAGAGCTTCTTCCCTGAAGTAAGCATTCAGTCTCTGCACAGACCGCTCAGTGTAGGGACGTCAGCAGTGTGTATGTGAAAACTAAACTAAAAGGACAATAGTGAAATGTGTCGCCTTGCTTCATGCTGTATGCTGGGGGTTGAGAGTATTAAAAGAACAAGAGCAGGAATAGCTTTTATCCAAAGGGGGTGGTTAAGCCAAATTACAAAAAGCCAAATATCTACCCTGGTTTAATATTTGCTCGGACAACGGCACATGAACATCTTGGTTATGCTGTGGGAAGTTAATGGTAAGGGATAATGAATCACAAGCATCTTAGCCGAGAGGGTGAGCAGGACCCCGATGCAAAGAGAAGGAGTCTTATCTCGCCCTGAAGAGATTCCCAACAACCCGCTCACTATAAATTAACTCCGCTTATTGCACAGCCACTAACGACCTTGCTCGCACTGGTCTATGAGTTCAGTATTTGCAGTTGGATCTCAAAACAAGATAAAAGGCTGGTGTCATTCAAGCTCATGGGTGTGGGTCGGGTCAGCTTCTCCGAGTCGGCGTCCATTTGGGTCCTCTCTCAGCTGCCGGGTTCACCTGAGTCTTGTTACGTCATTTATAGGAGACAACACCTAAGCATGCAGTTTTTACGTCTTTTTTTTAACCTCTTTCCTCTGCCGTTATCCTCTCCTTCATTTCTCCCAGATACTGGCGAACCTGCCCAACTTTTTTTTGCATATATCCTACTTGTTTGCAAAGCCCCTCAACCCAGGTTGTTGCTTCTGATGTTTTTATAAGGACCAGAATCATGTCTGTGGATTGCAGAGTTAAAAGATGATTTTTTCTTAAGATAATAATGCTGCTTTTCTGCTTTAGTGTCAATAGTGTCCAAACTGTTAAGCATTAGTCCATTCTTCCACACAGTTACAATCACTGCCCTGTGTGAACCTGAACTTCAGCAATAGCTCACTCATTATTCATGCACCCGAAACCTTCCCAAAAATAACACTCGTATGATTATTTAACGGGTTTTGTTTCCAGGAGAGAAGATTTGCCAGCTCGGTTTTGGTTTTAACCTCCTCATCCCACGCGGATCGAGCATTTGGTGCACAGCCAGGCATTGATCAAACCCACTGAACTTCATTTTGAATTCTAGTCAACATCCTGAAGTTTCCAAAGATATCAAACATGTCAAACGGAATCAGAGTCAAATGTGTTTTAAGGTGATACAGACGATGTGTCAAATGTTCCATTTTGGCAGCCAAATGCTCGAAGGTCTCTTGAGTTTTTATCATTCTCTTACCTTCATGTGATATTTAGCATGTTTTTCTGACTTTAGACGGTTTTCAGTCCGGTGTCAAAGCCTGTCGAGCACGTCTGGACTCTGGCTGGACTGTTTGGCTGCAGCTCGCCTGCCTGACATCAAGGTCAGACTCCGATTCCTCCTCTGTGGGCCTGCTCAGCTCAGTCCTCCTGCTGTTCTTTGACTGTCAGCACTTTCTGCAATGATTGAGCGAGCTAAACGATGACAGCAGCATGATCCGGCTCACGGGAGGCAGAGGTGCATGATGGGATGGGAAGGAAGAAGGGAAACATGATGGAAAATATCTGTAATTTTTTAGCCATGCTTGTGGTCGATTGACCATTTCGGATTGGACTTGCACTATGATTGAAAGATCTGAACTTCTGGATGAACTGCCGTGAAATTTTTTTCCTTGTGTGTCAGCAGCAAGTCAGAGCTTTGACTCGTACATGAAATTAAATATTTCAGCTTGGACTCAGATTCTAAGTTGAGCAAGACAATCACGGACAAAGTCTAATAAATCTACTAATCCATCACTTGTAACTCTATGAGGTTTACATGCTTGCCTTTATTATTTCAATTTCAATGAACAACCTGCAAAACTAAATGTTTGTGTTAATTGTAGAGATTCAAGTATTTAGCGTGCAAACTTGTGCCTAACTGCATAACATTTTTAGGACAAGTTGATTGCAAAGCTTGTCCCTAAACGAACCTTCAATGTAGGCAAGGCGTGGCAGCTTAAAGTGTGTACAACATTTTAAACACTGAAGCAATTCAAAATGCTTTGCAGAGTAACAAAGAACACAGATTTATGATTAAAAAGAGCACAGTAGGGGCGTCGGATAGTCTAGTGGTTATGACGCGTGCACTACTGTATGTGCAGAGACTGCAGTCCTCGTTGCAGTGGGTTTGGGTCTGACTTTGGCCCTTTGCGTCACGATCGGAAAAACAAGGAACTGGACCCAAATGCAGAACTAACCAATAAAGAATTATTTTAACAAAAAGGCAAAAGCAAACACTTACTTTCTTCTAACCAAGAAGGGAAAACAAGAAGCCACGAGGAATCACACAAGAAGGACTAACACTGGAAAACTCTGACAATGAACTGACATCAAGCGGGAAGGAACACTGAGACTAAATAGACACAGGTGAGACTTATGACACAGGTGAAGACAATCAGGGCGGTCACACAGAGGTAGGAATAAAGACACACTGAGAACTACAAAATAAATCAGAAAACAGTGAAGACACAGAACTCAAGAATGTAACAATAACAAATTGAAAGATGCAAATATGTTTAAGTGAAGACACTCTTCAGGGATTTCCTTTGTCTGTGTGTCCTCTCAGAATGAACTGACTTAAATGTCTCAGTCGCCTCCAAACCTTCCAGGATTTTTTCTGTTTCCTCCTCCATGACTGTCTGCTGACACGGTGGGAAATGAGGCAGGAAATGATCTGAGGAAGAGCTAGATTCCTCTCCCTCTGTTTAAAAGAAAAATCCCTCCCTGGACCTCTTTGAACTCGCCGGCGTCCAAGGCCGGCTTATCCAGCCACTTCAAAGACGCTGGAGACGGTGTGTTACATCAGGGCTGTGGTGACCACTGGCGTGCTCCCTACACGAGTGGAAACAGAGAAGAATGTCCTCTAATCTCAGCCCTGCAGAGAGAGGCTTTCAAGTAAGACCTGGCGTTTTCCCTCTGTGGTTCGAGGGGAAAATGCTTGCAGGGTTTCCAGGAGAAGTGGCACCCTGCCTTTTGTCCCAGCAAGGATCGTGTAGAGAGGTCTTACAAAATCCCTCGGGTTCATGTCACTCTGGTGGATGAATGTTTGGGGAATTTCTGTGTGTATGGTGCCCTGTTGGATGTAATCAAGCGGTAACAACGTCTGTAAAAACAAGCCAGCTTGACGTTTCCAAGACATGCAGTTCCAATAGTGTCCACTAGAAGCTGGCTCCTATAGTGACTCAATCTTCATTTGGTCCCATATGAAGGGTTATTTTATTTATTTATGGACTTATACTCAGGTTTTGTTGACTGCACTCATCGTACGTCGCTTGACAACTTGTTCAATTATCTTAAACATTGATTTATGCGTGGGAGAAAAGACTGTTGTTGGCTTTTCCCTGCAGAGAAGATTTCAATCTTTAGTGATGAGAAGACCGTTTCTTTTATGTTTCCTGGTTCGTGACGCTAACCGCCACTTGCTTTCCCAATTGGATGTATGTGGCAAATTTGCTACGTTCCAGAAGCTCTCTTAGCTTCTTTCTTTCTACCCTCACCAAACAGATACGACATTAATTAGCCAATAAGACGGCTAATAAGTTAGCCACATGCATTGACTGTTTGACTTTGATAGCTTGGTGTTTGCTAACCCCTCGCTCCTCTCGGGATCCATCCTCTCATGCTAATACGAGCACTTCTGGCTCCAGAAAAAAACCAGTATGTTGAAGACCAAAATGCCAAACTCAAAGTTTTGTACTGGCAGACAAAACACCGATTGGGTGATATTGATTATTTCACTTTTAAGTCAAGCTTTAGATTCCAAGAATTTGATCTATTTTCCTTTTAAAGCATTATCTGCTTGAAGTTTCATCTCTACTGTCTCCATGTTTATTTCTAATTTACTTTTTCAATCAATTTAAAGTAAATTACACCTTTTTCAGGTCCACACAAAAGCAGAAGGATATCAAGCAGACAGAATGAACGGATCAATACAAGCTTTTGTGCGACTCAAAGAGTGTTCTTTCACTTAAGTCCTCACTTTTAAATCACTCTGTCACCGAGTGAAAAAGGCACAACAGACATATCTGACAACCTCTCGGCTATAATCAGCTTTTTGCTCCTTGCAGCAGCGAAACAGGAGCCTCAAAATTACTATCATTCCCTACCTCTCCTCCAGAAAAGCTCCTTTTGATATGGACTGAATCAAAGAGGCGTCTCAGAGTAATTAAGTGAATTATGGTTCGGCGGAATTGTAGACTTGGTCGAGAAACTTCGCCGTATGGATTCATCCCTAATTACAAAGGAGAGCTGGACAGAAATAGCGCTTCCTTTCATCCTCAGCCTTGGTGTAGTCTACATGAAGCAGCCGTATAAGCCGGGACTTAACCCCGAGATCGACCCGAGAGCTGAGACAGAGAGAGCGGAGAGTTTGTTTCCATGCTCTGGCTGCTTCTTCCTCGATCCATATTTATACGACTCCTTGGGAAAGTGCGATGTGGATTTAGAGAGATGGGAAAAAGAAGACGTTGTATTGGGGAATTAATGGGGATACTTGGGCCGTGGATTAGAGGAAATGGCAAGTTATACGGTAGCATAGCCTTGACTTCTAGAGAGGAAGTACTGTACTTAAGATTTTGGATTTCTCCTACTGGATCCTTTTAAATTTAGATTTAATTAACCAACATGAAGGTGTTAATTCTGTTGATAAGCCCTCTCAATGCAGCCAAGCTCAAGATAGTGATCAAACTGAGATATAATAAGAGATTGATCAGGAAAGATGTTGATCTACAGTTTTAAGCACTATAGGTGTACCTTATCTGCCATCTGTTTACATACTTCCAACTTAAGTAACAATCTGCTGGACGCTGTGTTGCAAAAGTCAATAAGCGTTCAGATTTCCTGACTTCCTGAAGTGCATCAGAAATGATCGAGCAGTCCTCGATTCAACGAACATTTTAAAAGTTGTTTTCTTCTCCTCTTGAGGACAGACCTGACAAAACAAGCACTGTGCTACACCGGGGCTAGGGGGCGCTATAGCCAACAAAAAAGGAAGTGTAAGCTGGGAGTTGTTTTATTGCTAACCACTCGATTCAGCGAAACTACCGCAAAGTTCGCCAGAAGTTTGGCACAAATCTTCAACAGACGATCGCCGATTTGTTTGACCTCATTGTGATTTCCGCTCAGACATATTTGATGATTGTTTGCAAATTGATTGATTCATTTTCCACAAATTTAGTTGGGTAATTCAATCAATATGTTTATTTTGTAACCACAATGGCATCATTAAATACGGTAACAAGGGCTTGAGCCTCTTTGGCGTTAAATAACACTTCCCCCAAATCAGAAATGATGTATGTAAATTGCTTTCCCCCCCAAAAAAAGCAGGGCGCCAATCAACTAGTACCGTCTCCATCGCAACGGCTCTCTCAAATCAAATGATGGAGCAGCTAGTGATGCAGCCGCTGCTGGGTGGTGTCTGTCAAAAGCACACAGTCATTACCTGTACCCTCGTCCCTTTGTATCACAGGCAATCACGGCCTATTCACAGTCCGCAGAAAGCAGGGCGCCTTTTCTCTCTCCGAAAGTGATGGAGCCTGGATTTTTGAAAGAAACGCAGTGTGAAGCATTTCCCCCCTGACAAGTTCAGACCACTTTCTCCTCCTTCCACCTCCTCCTTGTCATTGATCGGGGGGCTCCTTTCACCACGCTGAGTGCCTCCCTCGCTTCAGAATCAAGTCCAGGCCGGTCAAATGAATAACACCCTCCATCTCGCAATCACGCTCTGCAGAGAGTCTGCTCCGTAATGACGGCAGAGGCAGCCGCCTCCTCACCCGAATCGTCACTTATGGAGAAAGATTCAAATTAAGGGCGTTTAGGTTAAAAAGAGCTTCATCACTCCGTACCGTGTTCACTGAAGGGATACTGAACTAATTTCTACACTCCCTGATTTTCCATCTTCCCTGAAAAGTGGTGCAAAAGTTCCAATAATGGGTGATAAAGGGTGATGATTATTCAACTGAGACATTTTCCGCTCTGAGTCATTCTGACTTTCTTGCACTGCTCCAATCTTGGACACTTAAACCCATTTCTAAGTCTCTCAGTCTCTATCACTACTTGTCAAATATGGCACCTCGGCATGCGGCCCTTAGCTGCAAAATATGATGGTCACGTTGCAAAACTAGCACCGGTTTTGCATCTGTGAATATTCAAGGTTTGGTTAGACAAAATTTAGCAGTCAAGCTTTATCATTATTTTCCGTAAGAGGAGAAGAAAGCAACTTTTAAAATGCTTGTTGAATGGAGGTCGGATCAATCATTTCTGATGCATTCAAGGAAATCAGAAAATCTAAACCCTGATTGGCTCTGTGACACAGAATCGAGCTTACTTGTGGCTCAAATTTAAATGTTTGATCTAGAAGAGATTGTTAGCCTCACTTTTATGCAGATATCTGTTTAGTAAGACAAATAAGTATTAGCAGAAGACCATCGATAGGAGCTGGAACGTCTTTTATCCTGTCTGTTTATCCTGCACACAACACAGCCTGCTCATGCGTGATTGGTCAATACAGCTCGGACTACAAATGTACTACAAGAGCTGAATCTGTAAATAGAGATTGCAACCATGATAATGAATAAATGGTTAAGAATGTGGGAGCATGTCCACGGCAGGAGTAGGGCAGCAGCGGCCCACAACAACGATCCACAGGAACCTTGAAGATGTGAAATAGCCTCTTCTTTTTCATCCATTGTTGCACCTGATCTTCACCACATCTTAACTTCTGTGTTTTTAGTCTACATTTCCTGACTTGAATGCCCCACCAGCTGAAGAACAGCATACACAATAACAGCAGAGAGGAACCAACATCCTCTTATTTGACGTCTTTGGCCTCCAACAAGCTGCCATATTGAATATTTGTGAGTTGGAACAGGATGTACAGCCTAAGCCTCATCCAGCACGATGGGAAAAAAATCTCGCGGATGCTTAAATCCAGGCTTTTCTCCGACCCACTTCTGCATGCAAATCAAAGTTGGATCAATCTAGGAGTGTCTGATGAACTAATTATGCGGTAATTGTTCTGGTCTAGACCACTGATCCATTGTATGAGAGCGGCTCTTTGTGTCTCTCCAGCGCTGATTGAGGATGATAATTGGGTTTTTTGATTGGCAGAGGGGCAATTTTGATCTCTCTTTTCTTCTTTGCCCCTGCCCATGTACTTCCACACACACACCCTCCTCCCCTTCGCACACTCCCTTCCCATTTACTCCACCCTCTGTTCATTTGCTTTTGAATGCCAGAGCCCGATCCATCCTGTGAGCCAAAATATAAGCTGGTATGGAAACCTTTTAAACAGGTTAGCCGGGGTTAAGTGAGGAGGCAGGACAGCTTCACGTTTGCAATTAGTGCATTTGCATAACTTAATTGAGAGTGTTTGGTCTGTGGATTGTCATTCGTTCTCCCGTCTTCACGAGCAGATGAAATGAGCTCAGTATCAACTGCAGAATTAAAGAGGAGTTCTTGTAATTTTAAACCTGGGCCCTATTTTGCTTCCCTTGTTAGTTCAAACTGTTTGGAAATCAGGATACAGGATGTTTGAGCTAGCAGCCACAACATGGCTTCAATGAAAGAAAAATCTGAGACGAGCACAGTGCACATCTTCGAGCCGACTGAGCAATTCAAAGTAGTAAAAAATGACAGGAGAGAAAGGAACAGGAGGAGAGGGTTACAGCGCTCCCTAAATTAGCCTCTTTTGGTTCCACAAACAGTCGCCAGCCCACAGTTGACCCCCTGCCCCTTCCTAGCAGCAACGCAGCAGCTCGGCCCGTGCTTCAACAGCCATGCAGGCTGTTAGGAGGATAGAAGCTATAACATTAGCCCTAAATAATCCTAACATTAGGCTAGATGTACATGTCAAGACAAGTTATACATACATTTTGTTACACTCTAACACAGTGTTGCTAAATATATAGCTTAATTGTGTGTGTGTGTGCTATAGGGCCCGTCAAAATAGCGTGCACCGAGGCCCGTCGTGACTACCTCACGCCACTGACCAGACTCCATTGACAAAAACAGTAATTTAAACTAGCAGAACATGTAAGTTTCTGGTCTACCACAGCCTGTATTGGTTAGTTTGTTCGTGTTATAGTGTGTAGCAAGAAAAAAATACAAAATGTAAACCAACCAAAGTTGCACAATTACACAAACAAAATAACCGATCAAGGCAGCGTGTACTTAGTACTTAGGAGGCTTCGTGAATACGCCCCCTGGAGATTTGAAAGTCCTAGACTTGAAAACTTCATTCAATAAAGTAATGCAAAATACTTCCTGTGGTTGGAGGGACTACAGGAACCCTTTGAAAGCTGCAGACACAGCAGTGTGTACTTTGTTTAATTCATTATTTGAATGTAATTATGGAATATGGTGCTGTAAAAAGAAATGTGCTCTTGGTCAAAACAGTGGTGAGCCACAGGATGTCAGCCATGTTGAAAAGAGTGACATCATCCGAGCATTAACGAGCATTATACATGGAAAAAACAAGACGCCATTCAGAGCGATCAAACTATCTCACCTTTTATTTTTTGCCTGTCAGCACTTGAGTCTCATTCTTCAACCTCTCCTTTTGCACCTTTCCTTAACCATTGCCTTGTTTGCTTTTGTTGCAAATGTAGCCCCATACTTGTCCAAATCAATGTTTAGCAGTCTCTCTCGCTTGTGATTAGGCGGAAAATGAGTTATATGCGGCAGTTGCCATGGTTTCGAGGCGACGGATTTCTGAAAAAGATCTCTCCGCAAGCCAGACAAAGACACGGTGTAATGAACTTAAATTAAAGCAACTTTTGTCTCGATGTAGATTTTTAATTACCCGGCGATTGTCTCTGACAGACGGGAAGAAAAGAAGAAGAGAGAACAAGTGAAAAAACAGGGTTTATGTGCCAGAGCGCTAATTTGATCCATTAGGGGATGTGTGTGTGTGTGTGTGTGTGTGAGAGAGAGAGTGTGTGATGTGCTACCTGCCTGGTGAATATAAAGTCTCATTCTCACCCATCAAGGCGCAGGGTGCAAGGGGTGAGAGTTGTGTCTTGTTAAACTCCAGGCTTCAGCTGAGAAAAATCTAATTAGTCTAATTAGGCGTGTGCAACAGTCAAGGATGGAGCGACTTCTCCTCTGTGGCTCGTTCCCAGAGAAAAGTGAGAAAATATGTTTCAGAATAAGAAAGGGTGTGAAAATATGTGCAGACGAGGCGATGCAAGCAACAAAACTCACATCCTATGTCTGACTGCGATCGCCCTGATCTCTTCCTTCCTAACCTGCTCTGTGACCTTTTCTGACGCTGATGATATAATAACTCACTCCTGGTTTCTTTCCAACGGAGCTGATCCAAAATAAATCAACAGAAAATCATCCACTTACACAACATGATACGTTCACTAACAATCTGGCATGTCAACAAACGCTCTTCTCTATTTGATCAAATCGAAGGTTTCATGTTCTCATTCCTCACTCCAGCAGTAAAGTCTCTGATGTTACTGCTCGCACTAAATTTAAAACTCTGCTGCTCGCTTGCAAAACAGAGAATAAAACCGCTCCTCCTTACTTCTCTCATCCAGGTCTACACTCCCTCCCGCCAACTTCTTTTTGCCAATGAAATGGCGTCTGATCCAACATCACAACAAGGTCCTAAGTCTTGAACTAGACTCTTCTTCTCTGTCGCCCCCCGGTGGTGGAACAAACTACCAAACTCCATGCGATCTGCAGAGTCCCTTTGCACCTTTAAGAAAAAGCTAAAGACCCAGCTCTTTCATGAACACCTACACACTGAATGATGATATTGGTTATGATGCTGATTAGAACTCTCTCTCTCAATGTCGTGCTCTGCCTCTGGTCACTTCCTGTCAGCACCTGTGTGTCAGATCAGACTTAAAGCTGTTTGTGTGCACTTCCTGACGTCGTTTCCTCCTCTTTAGATCCTTGCTTGTGTTGTTCTTACTCTCTGATGTTCGTCGCTTTGGATAAAAACTTCTGCTAAATGAATTGTAGAATTATAGAATGTTTTTAGATCTGTTTAGGGGGTACAGGGTGGCACACAGCTGATATTTTTTTTTATGGAGGCAACTCTGAGGAAGGAGGAGGTGTTGTGTTGATTTTGCAGCAACATGTGGATGAAAGTGATACTCCCCCGGTGTCGTCAAGATCTTTATCTGTGAGCAAAATGCATTAAGTCAGAGCGTGTGTTTTCATGGTGCTGCAAATCAGCGCACTGCAGACAGGTTAAACACTCTGCTGAACTGAGTTTGACCCCGACTCTGAGCCCATGAGTTCTGCCCTGCAGGGGTTAACTCTTGAGAGCCGAGTGTTTCCTCGATCACTTGTGCAATACAAGAGAGTGTAAAGAGATCAACTCATGAAGGCTTGAGACAAATTCCTCTGACATCAGAGAGGGAAAGCTTGATTCTGCTGTATCTGAAACTTAGTATATCTATTTGCTTTTTCTTTACACTCCGTTGCAATGATGTATCAGCACCCATGTGAGTACACTTTCTACAAAAAAAAGACTTATTCCACTCCCAGCTCGTGGATTTTTAAACATTTTTGCATGATTATTTGTGACTTAGGCTTCTTTTCCTCTTTTTTTTTTTGCAGTTTCTGCAGCTCTGCTTGCAGCCTGCATCAGAAGAAGTTCCTTTTTGAGCCAAGATGACCCCTCACATCGATCCTTTAACAAAATGAAACGACCCAAGTTGTGTGGCAATTTACAAAGAAAAAGTTGTAGTCAGGGAATTTGGATGCAGCCTTAAACCTACATGCTTAAGATATCTGAGCAGGAAATACAGCAAAAAGCATCTATCTTCACCATGTTGGTTTATAGGACTTAAGTACATCAAAGAGTCTTACCTGAGAGTCTTACAGTTACATTTCTGCTGCACACTTTCCTCATCCTCTAGCTGGAGTTTTCTTTTTGAAAATAAAGTTCAAAAGGAAGTCGACTACCACAACACTCCTCCTAAGTTATCGACTTGTAATACTCTCCACACTACAGTCTGTGTGTGTCCAGGGATCATGGTGCTTGATGATAGCTGTTGGGTTTAGAATAACTGTGATTATTCCAGACAACAATTTGGACAACTTTGTGCAACACTTGTAATTCACAGGCGAGCGCCTTCAGCTGTTTCGATCTGAGCTTTTCAGCAGCAGCGCACAAAAGAAATGCAATTTTGCAGCATGAATATTACACCTGGGGTCTGAAATGAAATACTCATGCAGAAGGAAAGTCATATTTGGTGATTGCAAACAGTCTCTCTCCTGAACACACACTCAGAGAGAGAGAGAGAGAGAGAGAGGGCAGGTTTTTATGAGTAATCCCTGGTACTGATTCGGGGCCTGTAATTGTGAGCAGCACAGCAGGAAGTGAAGCAAGTCTCAGCTATTGACCGGCCTCAGACTCACACTGAGCTAAAACACAGGGGTGGTGGCACTGCCGCTGAGAACATGTCAATTTTGCTCTTTAGAAAAGGGGCACTGCTTGAAGACTGAAAGCAAATCAACACAGCTATCGACCCAGACAAGCCAAGCCTGTAAATTGCACTCGGAGAGACGAACAAAACAACAAAAACCATCACTGGGCTTTTATCGACGGGCAACACTTTGGCTGGCACGCTTTACTTCCAGAGGAGGATAAGATTGAAAAGAGTGAAAAGAAAGGCTTGATAGAGCGTTCAGACACAGACTGTGTGTACTTTGTAACAGCACTTCAGCTCCAAGACGTCTGTAAACCTGAGCTTTTTCAATTCTGATCAACAAACGTCTCCTGATCCTGCTTTTGGCCTAGTGGTTAGTTTGCGCGCCCCATGTACAGAGTCCACAGTCCTCAAGCTAGCGAGCGGGCAGTCCAGGTTTGTATCTGACCTGTGGCTCCTTTGCATTTTGTTTATGCATTTGTTAAAGCACACTTTATTATTATTATGCAAAATACACTTCACCATGTCTCTCTAACACTAATATGTGTCTCTAGTCTGTCTACAAACCCCCCAATGATGAGAAAAGTCCATCCTCTCCGTCTTTTACCTGCTCCACTTTTCAGTAAATGTGTGCTCAAACAGGCCGTTTGGAGATTTTCCCTTCATGACATCACAAAGGGCAGTAACCCCTCCCCCAGGTGGGTGAAACTCCCTCAGCTAGGTGTTTGTTCTGCCCTCTGAGTCTGCCTTCTCACCGTAAACAATATGGCATGGAGCGAGAAAGCCCGAGCCACCCAAGCCCTTCCAGAGAGGGGCGTGGTCAGACACAGCTCAGGTTCGCCTGTTGTTGCTAAGCAGAGTTAAAAAGATCGGATCAATAAAAGCAGCCAGAGTTCCCATCACAGAGGTGAAGGCGGGGTTAAAAAGAAACAAAGCACGCTGATCTATTAATAGAGGAAGTGACATCACAGAGTCAACATGTTGTGCAAACTCTGCAGCGAGGCGTTGCTGTCAAACTCGTCTGCTCTCAGGTCACACAACAGCTCCTTTCTTCTTCACGCCGGAGCAGATAAAATCACAGTGTGTGTGTGCGTGTAACAAGGCTCCACATTTCTGACACTGACTTCTTATCACTCTGTTATTTTCACATGTTACAAAGTGAAGACATATTGAGGCCCCAGTCATGCAGAAAAAAATGCTCGGTATTGTTTTTGCTGTAACTCTAAACGAGAAGTTTGCAAGCTGGGAAGAAGGAGCCGCCCTGAGCAAACAGAGAAGCTTCTTTACGCAGAAATAACACGGGAGGTAATTTGAGAAACGCAGAGCAGGTATGTTAGTTTGTTTATCAGCCGATTACTACTTTATTTTTACCTGCATTTTTTTATATAATTAGGTGACAGAAACTAGAAATTATCTTTAGTCGATGCTCATGCAGGTTGCCATGTGGTGGACACTGAAGCTTCAGTGTTTATCCAGCTCTCCATCGGTCTGTAAACCTTTCTGCGTTCTAACCTCTCTCCATTTTTCAAAAGCATCTCCAATATTGATCCTAGTTTGAGCACGTTTCAGCTTATTAGAAACATGCAGAGGCTTTTTAGGTCGGGTACAATCACTTCTATCTGAACCAGTTCTCTTGTCCGCTTCCATCGCTGCAACACCTGTTGGTTTGACATTTGCCTGGAAACTGAGGGGCGTCCAAATCGGCCGTGTGGGGGTGCCTAAAAACCGCCTACCTTCTCTGGTCCAAATAAAAACAAACCATTCAGGAACAGAATCTAAACTTAGGAGGACATAACGTCTGCTGCATTGTTATCCTTGCATATCCTTAATGTCTTAGATGGGGGGCCAGTAGTCTAGCGGTAAGCGTGCGCCCCACGTACAGAGGCGATAGTCCTCTTAGTGGGTGGGTTCAAATCCGGACTGTTGCTTCTTTCCTTCATTTCATTTCCCACTCTCTCTCCCCGATTTCTGACTCTAACCAGTGTCCTATCTCTAAAATAAAGGCATACAAAGCCCCCCAAAAACCTTAATGTCTGCAGTTCTATTCTGTTTTTATCTCTCTCTGTCTGTCTTTATTAAATAAAGGGAAGATGCCCCCCCCAAAAAAGTTTAAATAAAAATAAAATTGGTGCACCCTGGTTGATTCCACCACAAAAGACAGCAGAAGCACTCCCAATCAGAGCTCACTGACAACCACACATTTAGTTTTCAGTCTCAGGACAGATGTGTCAATAAAACACAAACACGTCCAAGCTCCAAGCTTGCAGGGTTGAACCAACAAAGTTTTAAGTGACTGATGAGTCAGCGGCTGCCATCATCACACTACCAGCATCATAGACTCTCAGTGGACCCCTAAACAGTGTGTTAAACCAGGTATGAAATGATGTTCTCTCTTAAAAATCAGAGCTGGGGGATTAGACAGAGCACGCAGTCACTGTAGGATTTACTAATTAGGGATCACCTCGTTCTTTCTCGCTCTCTTCATCCCTCTGTTTGTTTTCCGTCCTCGTATACGTCCACGCTCACCTTGTTTATGAGAGGACCCAGATGAAACAGGAGCCAAAGAGGGCTGTCACGCCCTTTCATTGTTGCGTCTCGTACATTTTTAGGGGACATTACAGCGAAAGCGGAAATAATTGCTTGTCCCAATTATGAATCCATCTGCCGCGGTGGCTTTCTGATTTGATGGGGAGGAAATTCCCGAGAGCAACACCAAACAATGTGCAGGAATAAGGCTCAGGAGAGTGTCAGGGGCCATTAATATCCATAAAAGCAATTTCACAACACACCTAATGACATAAAATGACAGAGAATAACAGGGAGGTAATTAGAATGTGTGATGTGAGTGCGAGTGCAGGGGGACTAGAGTAATGGAGGCTAATATATTTCTCTGCAAATGCATGTGGACAGTTTACCTCACAGTCCCTCTGTCTGTTACAAGTAATATGACTTAATAGGAGTGTGTGGACACAAAATGCAGCGTATAGGACAGGACTTAGATACCCTGTTGTGCAACGTTTTCCACAACAAATGGTAAGCTAGACCTAGACGTCCTCGATGGCTTTTATTATAATGTCAAAGAAGTGATTTTAGGTCAATAACATGAGACCAAATTCTACAGGATTTACTAAAAGTTGAGGAAATACTCTGATCTTATTATGTTGGAGCCAAAATGTGAGTTACTGCGGGCCCAATGCGGAGCCTGGGTGAACGCTGTGCTTAAAGCTAAGGCTCCAGGCGACCCGGGCACGATACCGGGTTGCTCCAGGTGATAGCAGACAGGTGACTGAATGAGAGCAAACCATTTTTCTACTGTGTCAGCTGTCAGAGGTTCACCTGATCATATTTAATATTAGGGCCCAACAGATTTGTGTTTTTTTAGGGCCAATACCAAAATAGATATTAGGAAGAGAAAAAAGTCTGATACCGATAAATTGTCCGTCACAACTACTAAAACAAAGACAAGAAAATGCAGCATACTACTGAATATAGTCAATCAATCCATGGTGTGATTAAGAGGAGATTTAGAAGTGAGTATACCCTCTGAAGACAGAAAAATAAGTGGGTATACTCCTTATACCTGTATGCCCTGCACTACACCCCTGTTCCTACCTGTGTGAGAGAGGTTTTTCTGCAGTCGCCTGAATCAACACAAAATACAGATCAAAGCTGGACACTGAAAATGTACTAAGAGGGTCAGTCTCACACCCTTAGATGATCTGTAGCCTGAAATGAGCCACATTATGTTCAGTTCCTTGTCACATTGAAGTTGCCATTCTGTCTACTTTTTCTGCAGACAATGTTTGAGATTAATTAATTCTAAGGATTTGTGAGCAGAGTGTGTGACTGATTGTGGGATTAATGTATATCGATGTTTATGTGTCGACGTGTTTGGTGAGGCACGAAGGCTTGAAACTATTTTCATCTGCCAAAAGGGGGGCCTGGCACACAAAGTTGGGGAACTATTGAATTATATAAAAAAAAATCTAAGGAAATAAAGGCCTATTAGTTTAGTTTATGACTGCGTAATTTAATTTATTTAATGCTAAATCTGTTGTTCCTTGAACTTTTTAATTTTTTTTTAGGGAAACTATTGAAAACATTTAAAACAGTTCCTAGCAGACAAATTAACAAAATAATTTGACTATTTGAAAGCATTACTCGAGTGCCGAGGTGTCAGTGGTGGGAATGTGATTTCCTGGAGTACAGAGAAGGAGGGGGAGTCGCTGTGATTTCTTCTTCCGGGTTCCTGCTGCCAGTTTGTTTTGTTTTGGGAGTACCAGCTCAGCTCAGCATGACCTGAAAACCTCACCCTGTGCGGATTTAGTCGCTACTTTTCTTGACTTTGATTGTAAAATATGACGTTTTTTGAAGTTTCACACGACGCTTTGGCTCGGTGAAAGGCGGACAAGTGTCTTCTCCGGGATTTCATCCTGACCTGAGACACCTGTTGCTCCGGTTTCGACGTACAGGTGTCATTCAAGGAGCAGCTCCGGGGAAGAGGAGAAACAACCGAAACTTGGCTTAAACTTGTATTTTTCATTATTATTATTATCGTTTACAGGTAGTATGAAAGTTACAGTCACTTTCGGGGACACTTCAGTGGTTGTTCCCTGCAAACCTGGATGGACCGTCCGGGATTTAACCGAGCAAGCCGCGCGGAGATACCGCAGGACTTTGGAACAGGTAAACCTCTTTATTAATTTTTATAAAACTTATCATTTTAAGGTCTTAACCATGTCAAATGTTCACCGAAATGTGCCTACAGACATTTTAATTTTTTATAAAAAACATTTGTGCTCTCATTACTTGGCTGAAGTCGGGGTCACGTGACAGGTTTGTGTTCGTGACGTTCATTAAATTTAAGCTAAATTGCTAAATTAATGAATAAAAAAAAGCCATATAGGCGTACTTTCACCGAGATAATTATGTTTTCTGTGACTGAAATTGAGCATTGTTTTATGTAAAGTTCTAATGTCGGTGAAAGAAAGTGGAAGTATCGAATTAAGTACATTTTAAAAATGCTAATTATTTTTTTGGTGCTAGCTTAACCTTTAGCATGATGCTAATTATTTTTTTGGTGCTAGCTTAACCTTTAGCATGAGAGCTAACGGGTAAAACTTGTCTTAATTCTTCCTCCCCTTGTTCTGGTTTTCACAGCATGAAATTTAATCACTTTTTTTTTGGCTCAGACGTACTTACACAGTAATGAATGATTTATCAGCCTTAAATATATTTAAAAAATGACTTAAACCATTCTAAACACTTGGTCTACCTGCTACAATTCATGCTAATATGCATGGCTTTTTATAATTACATTTCCCATAACTGAATAAATATCTTGTCAGTCCACATTGTTGTGAAGATACAATTTTAGTCAACAAGGACTATTGTCTCGTGGAATCAATTTAAACTTGTTTATGCACATGCAGATCAGCCCGGACTTTTTAGACTGTAAATATTAATGGACGAAGCCTGAGTGACGTCAACCATCTGTTCCTGCAGGGGCCTTTAGAGTCCCAGCGAAGGCGGTCTCCATGCTGGAAATGCTGTCTCAGCCTAACTTTCTACTTTTTCAGACTTTTTTTTACTGTAAAACACAAATAGAAATTGCGAGTATTTGATTTCTTGTTCATAAGGCAACGAGAGTACTCCAAATACTTAAATGCTTGAAAAGGCCCATCCCGCTTAGGTACTAAAGCAAGAATAAAAAATCTGAGATTGTGCACACCGGCAAGCTGCAGAAAAATCTTAGTTGTCGTTTCTGCCTCTCATTTGAAACACGGTTGAACATCATACCTCCTATGAGGAGGTTCTGGGAAATGTAGAAGTAGACGTGTTGAAGGGAAGTGGAGAAACTAAAACACAATGCTTCATTATAAAAGATCCTCTTTCATGCAATGAACATGCCAAACTAATTTCTAAAGGTTTAGGGAACCACTGGTTTCAGAGTTTTGTTAACCTGTGACTTTTTCTATTGTTTTAATGTCCTACATTTATACAAAGGATTGAAACCCCAGTGTTCTGCACCCTGATGTTGCAATCACTAGAACATAAATCATTCTGCTGAAGTGACCTTTTTATTAATCAGCAGCTCTGTGTGTGCATGCTGTCCTAGCGTGATAGGATGCTGATGTGTGTTTCAGCTGCAGCCTCAGCTGTCTACCTGTACAATAGCTCCCTGTTTAAGTGCTGGTATCTCAGCGGGCAGGCGGAAGTTTACTGTTTGATCTCCTCAATGTGGCCGCAGTCGGTGAGGTGCGCCGCGGACAGGAGGCTTTATCCTGTGAGTGATTGGGGATTAGGATTGGTGACAGGCCCGGGTCTTATCGGTTGGCTGGTCCCCCTCTCAGATACTCCCACACTTCCGCCCGCTCGGGCCAGGCGGCAGGCTGGCACGTGGAGATGCGAGAGGCCGCGTTGGAAGCAGTGGAGGAAGGACTGATTTTAGTGGCTGGTTGGATTGCTACCACACACACACACACACACACACACACAGAGGAGCTCATCTTGCTCCCCTGAGCTGTCTCGTGTCTGCTCCACTGACATCCACAGCCATGCCCCTCTTTGCCCAGCGGTCCCTGTTGATCCTCATTGAGACACGCTGCAGTGCACAAGCTGAAGTAGGTTAAATGCTGCTGTGTGATCAGAATAAACCCAGCTCTTGATTGCATTTCACATTGCATGTTAATTAGGAGCCTCTCAAAGATGTTGACTCAGCACTCTTCTCGCCTCTCCTTGTAATAGAGGTGGATTATGATGAGGACAGTCCGGCTCTGTATCTGTCACAGAGGGCCGAATAGATCTGACCAGCTCCTGCCAGCAGAATCCACTTAGTGCCCACATTAACCACACACTTCTCCTCTCTTGCTGACAGCAAGGACAGTGTCAAAAACCTGGGTGCAATCACTGAGGGTGTGTGTGTGTGTGTGTTGTTTGGAAGCCATGGAGAACAGGCTTCTGCACTGTGCATCGCAGTAACGGCATGTAGACCTTCTTAATTAGCAGTTTATTTTAATGTGATCTCAGCTGTGACTTTGTATGTGTTCAGCTGTTTTCATCTCCTCTGGTGAGAAAACAGTATCAACACAGCCTCTGACTAACTGCATACAGAACATTCCTGCTCGTTATGCACCAGCCTGATTTGTAAAATATGAATATACGTGTGATAAAAGATCTTCTCGTATAGTTTCCACACGTTTTTTTATGATTGGCTGCTGCTGTGGCAAGGGATGAACAAAAAAGAGCAAGATTGTGGGAGTTGTGTAAAGATTTGCACCTTAGGTGTGAAAGTTTTATGTTGCAGGAGATATATTTGTTTGATTTTGTATATTCAGACTCACACAACCTCGACCCACCATGCAGTTAATTACCTAATAAAGAAAACTTGGCTTGTTATGTATGAATTTACTGACCGTTTTAGTAACATTTGTTGCTTTCTAGGGATTCAGCAAACACTACTTTTGATTCGATGTTCCTTTTTTAAACAATCTAAGCCTACACCTGACTCAGAATTTGTTTAGTTTCTCTTTACTTTGAGGCATAAAGGGAAAGCTTTGATTATTTGTTCCTGGTACAATATTCTCCGACATCAGCCTACATGAACTTCATTGTTTACCAGTAAGATGCAAATTTATCGTAGTTCATGAAAGCACCTGCTGTTGGCAGAGATTCAAACATTTCCAGCTGACTATTGTTGAAACTGAAAGTGAATTATTGAACCAGATAAAGGATTTAAAGTCCGTTGCTGAGCCAAAGAAATGTGCAGATTTCTTTGCAGCCTGTCGATTTTGTTTTGAAAATCCCTGGTTGTTAATGCAAACCTGCTATATTAAGTATTTTCTAAAGATTTAAAGGGATACTTCACCTATTTGCATTACGTTTTGTATCATTAGAAACCTGTTAGTATTTTTGAATGGTCGTGCATCCCGCCATCATTTTCCCCTGAGACGGAAAAGCTCCTTATTTCTTTTCTAAAAAGGAGCCTCCGAGTTCCTCATGTTTTCAACCCACTGAAGCTTCAGACCTATTTCTGATCAGTTGGTGGGACCTCACTGCCAGAATCTAAAAGCAACGTCCGCCATCTTGCTAGGAAGCTATGGTAACAGGCTCTGTGGAGAAAGCTGATAAGAACCGACAATGGCGGAAAGTATGTTTCAACGTCAAAATGATATGGATGAAGGGGATTTTGAAGGTCTTATGCTCGAATTGGATGTTTGTGGCTATCTCTACGAGCCGCAATATAGCGGTGAGGCGGCTTCTGCCTGTCGGCGGCGGTGAGGATGAGGAGCCCGGGTTCTGGTTCAACTCTGCCCTCCCCCTTCACCAATTAATTCTTAGATTTGAGACACTTGGAACGAAAATGTTTAGACTGTTTGCTCAGTTAAAGATGAGTCAGTCATTGTAAATGTTGAGGAGGAATTTGCCTCCTCCTTTCAGCCCTCGTCTTGTATACTGTGATCAGGTAAAACAGACTAACCCCTGCTCTTGTGAATCACTGTATATGAGTATGTCACTTTAGCCCGGGGGACCAGCATGTAGACTGTGAGTGTTGTACGTTCTCAGGGGACTCAGCCAGGTACTGTAGCTGTCGCTCTCCGTCTCAGTGTGTCTGTGCAGGTTCAGCTCACATTACAGCCCCTATACCAACTCCCTGCTGACACCTGACAGCGCACTAAAACCCGCCGAGAGCACTTTGTCCTCCTACTTTTTCTCGTGTGTGTAGCAGCGTAGGAGTTGACCAGAACTTAGCTATGCAAAAGACATTTTTTAAGTTACATGTAATCGTTCTAAGCTGCTTTCTTTCTTCTTTAAGTGGTTATAAGCCTGGCTGGCTGTCAAGAGCTTACTGTGTTCATTCTACTTCAGTGATTATGTGTCTTGTGGATGTATACTCAATCAGCTCTCCGTAACCGAGAGATACAAGAACAACAACTTTCTTTAAATTGAAATGCAACACTGTCTGAGTTCACTGGGTGCAGCTTGTGCTCCAGAGAAGTGATGCTAAAAAGGAAGTAAGGAAAGTTCCCTTTCTCTTTCCCGCAATGAAGGTTTTCTAACCTGCACGTGTCAGATCGGAGGTTAAGTGAGCTCTGGTTTCTACTTTTCTGATTTCTTTTTTTTCTTTTTTTTAAGCCACACCAAAACGCGTCCTCATTTTCTACTCACATTTGACCTTTGCTTTGTAGTTCTTTGCACGTGTTTAAGCTTCATCTGTGATTGTTGCTTGCTCACATTCAGAGCGGGTAAAAGTCCTTACTCATTGCTAAGAAAAAAATGGGAGATGGGATAAGATGCAGGAAGGATTTTCCTTGCGTTCCTGTTGTCCACACTTCCTTGCCAAAATGTACTCAAATACAAATAAATGTTTACAAGCTTCTTTTTATTTGCTAACATTTACGAAACAGCATGATTTAAAGAATTGCTTTTATACTCTTTTTGATACGCTGCTTATAAATGCTAATAACGGAGCGTTAAAAGCGTGAAAATGGCGTGAGTAAAGGAGTCATTTTGTCCTTTGTTACAGTTTAATGTCAGCGGCTGCAGAGGTCAAGTTGTCTCCATCCCTGAGAAAGGAAATGCTCTCTCTTTTCTCTTTCTTCCTTCACGCCGTCTCCGACATGAAGACAGCTCCTCTTTGACACGTTTATTAAAGGCATTTTG
Source organism: Tautogolabrus adspersus (assembly GCA_020745685.1). Lineage (NCBI taxonomy): Eukaryota > Metazoa > Chordata > Actinopteri > Labriformes > Labridae > Tautogolabrus > Tautogolabrus adspersus. The sequence goes on from CM036557.1 coordinate 2,724,189, forward strand.
TTTTTGTCACGGCTAAATCCACGCCATCCTCCTTCAGCTGTGTAATTACACATTCTTCTGAGGATCAAAGTGTGAAATAGCACCCCCAACACCACCACCACCACCACCACCGAGTTTAGCTTCACTAATCGTTGCTGCTCTTCGCCGCTCTCGAGTGGTGTCATGTTTGCTCACCAGAGAGGGAGAGGAAGGAGAGATAAATGTTGAGGGACTTAACTGGCTTAATTTGCGGTGAATTTACTCTTCTAACTGTCACGGTAATTCTCCTCCACGATGACTGACTGACTCTTGACTCCTTTTGTTTTTTTGTATTTCACGTGAAGAGTCAGGGATATGAAGGGGGGAATTATCAGGGATTGGCAATAAGAGACTTCAGAGGAGTTTATTGTATTCCCCCTCTTTCCTCCTCTATAGATTACTTTGTGTCTGAAGTGTCATACATCCTTCTCTTTTCATCGCATAGAAACAGAGAAAAGGGTGTTTCCTTGGGCCTTGGCTCAGGAAAGCGAAGCTGAAGTGTGCCAGGTGTGCTGAGGCCTGCAGAGGTGATCCTAATTAACACTTAACCATTGTTTTGCTCTAATCCAACTATGCGAATTAATCCTTTCCCCTCGAAATTTGCACTAATGCTTCTTATTCCTTAAGGTGTGTGTGTCTTAATGGGCTTATGATGTGATGTAATCGTGAAAGAGCCAATTAGCGTCCTCCTTTCCTCTCCTCTGCTGTTGCCGTCACACACACACACACACTCTCAGGCATGTAAACAGTGTCTGTGAGAGCGAGAAGAATGCCGGCGCTCGTTCAGGTTGGACCGGTTTCTCTGGCGAGGTGTAAATGCTTCGCCCTGACGTCTCGGCTCCAGCTGCTGGTTTCGACATCTCTATACAACGTGCACTGCCCAGTTTTTTTTTTTTAAGGATTGGTCAAGAGAAACAACCTTTATGATTTTCATTTTTCATGTTTCAGCCTGAGAAAATGTCACATTGAATCTTATTAAATAATCTCAAACCTGTTATCTTTAAGTTAGGTCAAGCTGAATTGAGAAGTCGCCATATTTCGTATTACTCCCAAACAAATGAGCATTAATGCTTGCTCTTTACACCCAATGATTTCACACACTTCAGCCTAAATTCCACCAGATGCGTCTGCAACCGCTCTGTTTTTTACTTTATTCATTGTGTGATGTACTCTCTGATGTACGTCGCTTTGGATAAAAGCGTCTGCTAAGTGAATTGTAGAATTGTAGTGTGTGCTTCCACTGGCTCCGCTGCGTCTCAGCAGAAAAGAAAAGATCGAGCGGGACGGGAAGTCAGACTCAAAATGACCTTATGCGTGTTTGTTTTTGTGTTTTATGGTTTTATACCACATACATCGTATTATCTCGCGCTGTCGAGAGTGAATCTGTAAAATTACAGCCGGAATTCCTTTGTCTCGGCGCTCCAGCTGTGGGATCATTTTGCTAAAATGTTGTCTTGACACTTTTCCATCTCGACATTCAAATAATCAAACCTATTTTCTTTTTAAAGTATTGGCCTTTGCAAACAGAATAGTTCAGGAGAATGCGTATTGTCAACAATCGAAAAGGAGCACTCTCTCCCCAAACAGGAAGCTGCACACTGAGTGGATGAGCGTGGCTGAAGCGGCAACCTACAGTGTTAAAAAATGAAGCCGGTGTTGAAGGGTATAATCCTGCAGTTCGCCGACGGTCCTCTTGAGGCCGGCTGTAGAGGCACCAGCAGGCACATACACACCCAGCTCAAAAAAGCAAGTTTTTACAATCTGGTTCAAAAACGAAATGGGTCTGATTAGCTCATGTCTCGATCGGCACACACTGTAAGACGGGTTAATGTTTTGATAACTCCTCTGTTTTGATTTCATGAAGGATAAGCCTTATTCACAATAAGGCGCTTGGCTGACTTGGTTGACAGGCGTGCGTGATGTAACGGTTTGTCAAGAGGCTTAAAACCCGCCTCAGCTCCAGCGCTCAGCCTGTCGTTGGGGGGAAACAGCATTTTCAGCGAGTGAATCCAACAGTCCAAACTATTAAAATACTCTTCAGGAAATTGTGTTTTTTTGGGAGCGAAATGACCAAAACATTTAATCGATTCGCAAAAACGTTGGCGATATACAAATCAATGGATGGACAGATCTTGTAGCCATATAAGGGGCCTCCGTTATAAGGCCTGACTCTTAATGTTTTTCCAGTATAACTTCTCTTGGCTCTGCAGCGTTGGATCGCATGCCTGTTTGCAGCTTTGCAATGAGTGCTACAAAGTGAATTTTCTATGCTTGTTGCAGTGGCAGATTCCTCTCCTCTCCTTGCTCTAGCTCTCTTAGCTCTGCCGATGGTTATACCGGGAACTTCTGAAGAAAGGAAGGTCGGGGCTTTATTCCTGTGATTGAAATCCCGACTCCCCCAACCATTTTGTTTTAAGAGAATGGACTTGGCCCATTGTGAAAGGCAGACGCCCTCTTTTTTGTGTGACCTGCGATTCAGACATTCAGATGCAGCGGAGCAAGAACGAGCCCATTCACGGCGAGGAGCAGGCTCAGTGATACAGCACAAGCCGATCGCTGGGTCTCGGCCAAACTCATTCCAGCCTCCCAGGCTTGTAGCCTATAGCTGTTAATTTAGCTGGTAATGTAGTCCTGTGCTGCTCTTGACAGATTGTTTATTGGTCCGGGCTGTTCCTAATGGGCCATTTTCTGCCAGGCACATTGTTGGAGACGATAAGGCTTGTCAAAGAACTTCTTCTACTTGGTCTTGAAATGAGTTTTAATAGAAAATGTGGAAAAAATAGAAACTATTATTCAACAGAGAAACCATCTAGGAGCTTGACTAAATGTTTTTTTTCATTTAACATTCACACAATTGATCGTCATTCTTATCTGGAAACTTCACAGCTGCACTTCTCTTGCAGAGAGCATTGTTGTCTGAAGGCAAATAAAGTGTTTACTGTGTCACAAAAAGAGGAAGATGCTATTGTTCGTGTAGTTCTCTGTTCATGCGTGAAAAGCACACTTTCAGATTGCAGATTGCAGCTCAGTCAGAAGTTCTTTCTGTCAGTGGCTACGTACACTTCCTGCTCTGAGGGGTGTGTCCGCTCTGACCTCTCGTCTTCATAGTGACAGTGAAACCAGTCAGGAATGTGCCCGCCGCCGTTTCCCACAGACCAGCGAAACTGGAACAAGTTGCTCTTCTCCCTAACCTCATGCTGACATTCTTGTGTGCAAACTGTACTCTGCATAAATAGTACCTGGTGTGTAATGTAGGTTTTCTGCACCTGTATACCTGCAAAACAAACAGGAAGTCCCACTGCTGTGTCTGGATATGCACCTGATTATTATTTTAGCTGACTCTCTGCAAGCATGGCTTTCATGATATTATGCTGGACTTGAATGTTGATATTAATTCCAGTGGAATAATCCCGACATGTTAGCCAGAATGTTTGCAGAGTGTTTTGCCTCACGTTAAATCATTGGAAACTGTTGGTATAATTTGTTGGCGTCTTTGTGTGCAGCATGGGGAGATTGCAGTGAAGACCCATCACGTGGAGTACATGGACGGGGGGATCCTGGACATGGACGACCTGCTGAGCGACTTGGTGGAAGACAGAGACAAGGTAAGTGAGAATCACTGGACCGGGTGTATTTTATCTTTGTGTTGTTTTAGAGTTAAATCACATGTAATCACTGAAACTTAGATGACGAATAGATTCACAGTTTCTTCCTGTCCTTGCCCCATCCACCCTCCTACACAGCGAGTTATTTTGCCTCCTTTTCGTCCTTTTAATCAGATCCACGGAGGTCTCCTTCTCTGCAAAACACACACCTCAGAGAATTAAACCTTAAATAAAACAGATTCAGATTTAAAAACCGTGTCTCTCTGACACTCTCTGGCTGACACAGGACGCCCATCTGCTGCTAACCTTCTAGCCTTGATGAAGCCTGTTTCTAGGCGTTCAGCTCTTTGTTTTAGGTCAGGTGTGTTGCATAGTTTATTGTTTGGAAAGTTTTTACTGGAGACGAATTATCCGCAAAGGTCTTCCCCACTCTAGAACAAAATGATCCAGTAGTTAAATCCGGTTAAAACACTGAAAAAAGCTAAGTTTAACGATCTGTGATTCTTAATGCTGTGTGGTGTGGGTGCAAGTGGAGCTGCTACTTTCTTTAGCTTGTTATTCTGACAGATGTACATCTCTAAAATCACTCAATCGGTTGAAAAATGAAGCTAAAAACGGCGGTGACCTTACTTGAAACTGTATGATAGTAGTTGGCTATGGCGCTCGTGCATGTAAGTGAGGGGCGTGGCCTTTGAGGGAGCACAGAGGGGAGAGGGTTGGTGTAGACGGAGCACTGAGGGAATGCTACATTCAAAATAATGCTAGTTTTCGAATACTACCAACCCTGCCTTTAACTTATTTCTTTGTTGTTCTCTTCCCTATAAGTTACAGGGAAAGTACAGCAGATAGATTCTCAATTTGGAGCCGTATTCATCGTCTGGTTTTGGATGTATTTAGACTTTCTTTGTTAAGTCTGCAGCCTGGCAGGATGACAGGATGTCCAATAAAGAAGGCATTTGTATATCCAAACCTCGGTTAGCTTGTCATTGGCTGTGAGGAGTCTCAACAAACAAACTCAAAATATGTCAGAAAGAGTTTCCCCCACCACGGAGAATAAACTCTGAGTGGATTAAATTGCATCCTCATTCACTCCGTATGTGTTCTGTAAGGAAGTGAACTCTTGTTTTGTTTTTTTAAGGAAGTGGAGGAGTAGGTGTAGTGACGGTGCTGTGTGATTTACCTGTCATGTTCGCTCTCCTCTCCAACACATGAAAGGACACAATTTTTAGATTTCAAACATATCAGCCAGGGAGGGAAGTTCTCCCAAACAGAAGTGATGTGACTTCACAAAACTCGGGTGGGAGTTGACGTTCGAATTTCACACACACACACACACACACACACACACACGCAGGCGGTGGCCCAATTTCTATATAAAGAGCAGATTTCATTCCTCTTGCTAATTTCCCATAATGCATTCCTAAGATGTGCTAATAAACTGCCTGAATTCCATATTCATACGCCCCGAGCCCAGATGAATGCTGAATTATCAACACTTAGTCAGCAAGACGGGAAATGAAATGAGTAAAAAAAAGGAATATTCATCCATCACTTTACGGTGCAATAACAATGGTTGTTTTAAACTCCATGACCGACTGTGTGTGTGTGTGTGTGTGTGTGTGTGTGTGTGAGGACTGCAAATTTGGCAAAATCAGCTTTGTGAAAAAGGGGACAGCTGAATAATACATGTGTAAACTTCACCAGAGGAACAAAAAAGCTGTCTTTTTTTGCAATCACAGAGCTTCGTTTTCCAGGGTGATTGAATTATAATCACAAGATCTGCGTCTTATTTGTGCATAATAGTGCGAGTCCTCGTTTTTAATGAGTCATTTTCCCCAACCTGCTTTCTCTCAGTTATGATGGAGCGTCACAGATCAAACCCCACTCTAGCATTTGATCAGATTCCTCCGCTAACAAGTTATCCTGTTGTCGGCTTTCTCTCCGGAGCTGCGGTTCTTTTTGGTGATTACCGGACTCTGCTGAGCGTCACTAGAACCTGCACCGTGCAGGAAGAGACGCGTCCTATTTACCTTTTGTGTCTTTACTTTCTCCGCTTTCACCCAATTCTCCAAACGCCCCCTCCCAGCTTTCATCTCCCTCCTCTTCCTCTTTCCTTTTGTTTTTGCTGCTGATGAAAAGATAGCAGACGGAATAGGATGAGTGCACGTGATCCTCAAAACGTGCCACTCATCCGACTTATCTCCGGGCTTCCAAACACTGTCGGCTCTCGCAGATTAATGAGCTGTGCCTGGCGTTCTTGATTAGCCTGACTTCCTTTTGTTGGTCTACGTTTTTATTACGCCACCGCCGTCCTTTAGTGCTTTTCTTTTTTGTTTTTGTTCTGTTATTGTGGCCGACGCTGTTTCACCATCAATCATACTGGAGTGGCCCCATTGTGAGGGCCCACCGCCGCACAGCATGGGCCCTGTGTTAGCCGCGGATGCTAATGAGAGATAATGATTGGCTATTTGTACGCCCAGTGGTTAGCCTACACCCGCGAGTCCAGACCTCTATATCTGGTCCAGCCCACGAACATTATTCAACACACACATCTCTGCCATCCCCCACCTCCTGTGCAAGGCTTGTAGCGTAGCATGTTAGCATTAGCGTGCACGGAAGAAGCGCCACTGGTGGTTGATGAGGGCGGAGATGAGGGGACGGCTGTGATTTGATTACAGCTCTGCCCCCTGCATCTGTGCAACATGCATACACACTCCGTTCATTAGCGCCTCAGCTTCCAGACGCCGGCCACCAGCCTCCTCATGAATATTAATGTCAATCTGATGAATGTGAAGGAGGCTGTGGGGTGTGGGCTAAAGGTGTGACCACATTTACACAGTACACTCACTCACAGACACAAAGGAGCGCAGTATGACTGTAGACCTGGGGGTCATGGTTGAGTCTATAATACCCTATAGGAGCTTTTTGACCTTTTACTCCTGGTGTATTATATGTGGTGCGTGTCTGAATGCCCTGCAGCTCTCAGATGACAGCTGGAGAAATGGCGGTCGGCGGCTTTGACCCGTTAGGAAACCCAATACTTTGTTGATGTTGATTTGAGGCAGGCAGTTTTTGCTTTTCTTTCTGGGACGTCACCCTGATTTTAAAAACTCTGCAGTTCAGAGAGTATTAAATCTGATTCGTCCTCTCAGGGTAGTTCCAAATGTAAAGTTTAAGAGTTAAGATGCACATGTTGTCTGCCTCTGCATGTTCCTCTTCTCCATCAGCCGGCACAGTTTTAACACGTAATGCATGCTTACACTAGTCTGTAAGGAAAGTCGAGCACTGGCTGGATATTTTCTTATACAAATCTCATTAAACACGTTTCTAAATAGTCAGTGTACGTGTTAACAAGGACGGGGGACAAAAGCACCAACTGATTACTCGCTGAGTTTAATGCTACTTTTCATTATCTGGTCTGGGGCCCGACTGATATGTGATTTTTGGGACCGATATCGATATTGGGGAGAGAAACAAAATACCGATATATCGGCCGATATCTTTCTTAGATCTATGATTGATCTTTAGAGATTGATAAAGATTTAGCAACCTCTGCTGGTGACCGCCAGAAAGAGAACTGCTAGCGTTATACAAAGATACTCAAATGAAATGCTATTTGACTGGTAAACAAATCTAGTTAAAATTAGCCGATACGCTACTCACTTGATGTGCTAATATCGGCCGGCCGATTAATTGGTCGGACTCTATTCTGGTCACATCCTTTCTATATAAAATGCCCAAACAGTTGCTTGACAGAAACATCATTCATTTGTTAAATGATGTATTTTAGCTCGCTTACATCTGGAGCTTATTCTGTTAAAGCTCAGATTCACACCTACTATGAAAAGATGCCGTATGTATCAGGCATACTAAAGTGTTCTTTGCATTTGCTGCAGTTTTTATAATTGGCACTCGTTATTCCCTCTGAGATCTGATCTCTGCTCTGCAAAGACACACCTGCAGTCAGAGGGTCAAACAATAATGAGGACATATGAACGGATGCTGCAGGTTGTTTGAATTGTGTTTACTCCTACAAAAAATCTGAACACACTGTGGTCAAGATGCATTTACACCTCGCTTCGACGACTAGTTTGTTTTCTTTCTTATCCAGCGAATGTGTCCTGATTCAGATCTGAGCAGGTGTTTCTGCTGGACTTACATTTAGAAATCAGAGAGCTTCTCCTTGTAGTTGAATTCCTCACGACTTGTTTTCCCTGTAAAAATACAGGAGTGGTTTATTATGGCAGAAGTTTGAGTAGTTTGCCTCAAAGTATTATATATGTGGGTGAAGGAAGGCTTGACTAAAGGAGGGAAAATGTTGAAATCATACCTACAATGTGGATGTAGGGTGGTGGAATTTGTAGATTTTCATCATAAAATAAAAAGCTATCAGTCCACGTTGGCGCTTATAGGATTTTGCAGCGATGTGTGGAAGGATCTTGATTTGTCAGCGATGAATTCTGCCCAAAAATACCGTTCAATTTGCATCTTTCGCTTTACCTCCACCTTCTCTTTCTCCCTCTCTCCCCTGTCTCCTTCCCCACTTTCTCCTCCAAAGCAGTTATTAACAGATGTAGTGCTTTACCTGGACACACTCGCCCACATTTCCCTCCACCAGACAGGTCATTCTTTTCCATTCAGTCCATTGGGGTCCTGCATTAGCCGAGGCCATTACTCTCCTCACTCAGAAGCTGTCAGGCAGACATTACACTGTCATTACGGCATTGACATACAAGCTATACTCCAAGTTTAAATAGGTGAACCCTCCTGTATTTGTATCATACGCAGAACTGCTGCAGTTTCCCTTTTTCAATTCTGCAGATGGCGACAAATAGATGCAGCTTGAATTGAAGGCCTGTTCATTGTTCCTCTTCTTTGCCCATAATGCGGGTCATATCTGGATGTTCTACACGTGTGAGTGTCCTCTCTTGTCACGCCGATCTCCTCCAGATTGGGTATTAAACTCAGGGTGCATAACATCTCCTCATAAGTGGACTGTCACTCCTCATTGCGTGCACGCAGAGACCCACACACATTGCCCCACACGGACCTTGTTTTCTTCGAGGTAAAAAACACATAAAAAGCTTAACCTTCCATCCCATGCAGTCAAACGAGAAATCTAATTTCATGGGAAGTTTAATGGGAAAAAAAAACTGGAATGATTTCCTCCATCTCTCTTTAATTAGCTCTTTTTAATCACCGCGCTTACAAGGCATCCGTGAGCCTCCTGTGCAGCCTCTGGTTGCTGGAATGTAAATGGTACGGCTGCAGATCCCAGCTGATCTCCCTGCGAAATGTCAGCGCTTGATTACGAGGCCGTCTCCCATCATCCATCTCTTCTGCTCGTGTGTCACAGTGGGAGCGCGAGGCTAGAAATATGAATCAGTCACGTGGAAATGTGTTGATGGTGTTTAAAGTTGGTCCCTGGGCATGAGCATCTTCCATATCGTGTAAGGAGAAAATGACACCTTTTTGAGTAATCACCTCATAAGGAAACTTTCACACACTTCACTTTGCAGATTAAAGAGATGTGCATTAAAGTGCTGCATTTCTCCTCCACTAGTTCAGCAGAGTTAGAGGATCCGCAGAGAGGAGGAGCTACAAATAAAGTTTTATAGTTTGGATTCAACAAATCTGATATTGTTAAAAACCAATCAAGAAAGCTCAAACATCTTTAAAAAGTAGTAAAGGTGCTTAGATAAACTGAACAACATTGATAAGGAAGGCATGATTGTTTGGGGCGGCTGTGGCTCAGCTGGTAGAGTCGGTCGTCTCTGGTTTTGAATGATACGTGTTGTGCTTAGTTATGCTGCGTTCCAGTTGATCTTGGAAGTCGGAAATTCTGAGTTGCCGGTCTTTTACGTCATCAGGAACGCCCCCTGAAGTCGGAATCCGACACGGAAACTCGGAGAACATTCAGTAGCCTGAGTTAAAATCCAACATGGCTGCTACGTGCAATAACCGTAACGTATAGGTTTGTAACTTTTGTGTTTATTAGCCGCTTGTTCCTCTTTTTGTGTGATTAAATCAATCACACCGATAGTATTGTGCACGCTCTATCTGTGGACATGTGTGTTGTTATCGTCTGGTATTAGCTAACAGAACAAAGGTACTCCTGGAGGCGTCCATATTGCTTGTCCGACTTGCAACTGGAACACGGTCAACTCGGGTGTGACGTCATTCCCAGCTCCGAGATCCGAGGTAAATGGAACGCAGCATTAGGTGCAAGGCTGACCTGATTGACAGTGGGGCGTGTTGTAGTGGTTTGTCAGGATGCCTAAAACTCGCCTCAGCTCCAGCTCTCAGTTAGGTTATTTGAATGTTAGGATTTCCAGCATGGCGGCTGATGAGCCTCCAGAGCTCCCTGCAGTAGTGGATTGAGGAGGACGCTCAGGCTTCGTCCATTTATACTTAAAGTCTATCGTCTTGACGACAGTTTTACCCATACAAGACACTTACATACTGAATGTGGTCAGACGTCATTTAAAGTCCAGTCTTGAGCTTTAGATCCCAAAACTCTCGATGAAAAGAAATAGTACCTCTATACATTTTATTCCCACCCGATCCAGAAGGAGCCATTGTGTGAATAGTCTAATTTCTAACATGTCAGGTGTCAACGCCTCTGACAGGTGACACTAAGGCATTACTTAAAACGTGCTTACCCACTGGAGGAAAAAGTTTAGTGAATGGGACATGATTGCGAGGCGCAGAACGTGCTGATTAGCCTTTGACGCTCGGTGACATCTCACTGCTTCACCTCGGCTCCCAGCATTCACTGCAGCGCGAGCCGCGTTTGATTGGCATCTAAATAGTCACATAACTCTGCACAGTGTCTGAATGGCTAGTGATGAGCGGGGGGCCATGAGGTTCAAGTGCACTGATTAGAAAATGGCACGGCAAAGCGAGGCCGGTTTATTTTTAGCTCATTTTCTCACACAGAGTGCTTCAAACGACGCAGAGAACAGATCAAGAAAGATAGCAGAAAAATGTTTAAAATGCTAAGAGAACAGCAACATGTGATAAGAGTATTTGTGGTGAAGTCAAAGGTGGTGAAAAGCTTTTTTTTAACCTGAAAATCAAAGTGGTCAAGTTCTTATATCGTCTGCAGAGTGATGCAAAGGAAGTAGAAGTTCTGATTCGATTACTCAGGAGGAACACGGGTTATTAGGCATTTTATCCGACTCTTTTTTCTAATATTTTCAGTCATTTATTACAAACTTAGAGAATTTAAGTAGTGTAGATTTGAGCCTCATGAGCCCAATGACTTTAGACTTTTCTTGATGCATGTTGAAGGTCTTTTTATCTCTACAAGCTTTATAAAGTCACAGAGATCATGCAAGGAGGACAAGTCTGTTGAGTAGAAGTTTAAGGGAATGCACGATAAACTCAAGGTGTGGACAGTGATTGATTAATACATTTAAATCTCCAGTAAACATACAGTATATTAAATAAAGTGAGACTATCTCCGTGTCGGTCGGCTGCCTGCAGATCAGATCAGATCAGACTCGAGCGGCTGAATGTGTTCGCCCGGCGGGATTCGGTCACTTGAGCTGATTTGATCTCATCAGTCTGTCTCGACCTTGATTTCAAACCCCCCCCTCTTCATCTGAGCTCCACGACATCTCTTCATCTGATTATATTCAATTAACAATACCCCCTACACACACACTCACACACGCACCGACACGCAGTTTGATTGTAATTACGATGAGAGAACTCGAGGAAGGCTAAAGGAGAGCGGATTCTTGCTGTGCCTGTCTGCTTTTCATTTAACCGCACGCGTTTTCTCATAAAGTTGCACTTTGGAATTTTAATTCCTTCACATGATCCATTGCTCTACCTTTTGACTTTGAATAATGGCACCTCTCCAAAGTGATTTATCAGCTCACTGAAGCACCAGACTGGGATTCATTCAGGATAAGGCCCGTCTCACTTTTCTCCACGTCGCTGTGTGTGACTTAGAGTTGGCTATGCTCGGTCATCACAGCCTCAGATCTTGTCCTCTGCGGTGCTGCTCCTCCTGTTAATTACACAGACTCCATGTTGCCCTCTGTGTCACCATCACACCAGCCATTAGCTCCTAATGGAGTGAGACGGTCAGGCTGTAACCTGACCCTTCTTCGCCTGCTGCGATCCGGCAAGAGTGTCGAGGCCAGAGGTGCACGACGCTCCGTGGACTCATTTTCTAACTACACGTGTTTGTAATCAGTGTGACGAGAGATGATGAGGCATGAAGACGAGGAGGAGGCGGTCTGTGTTGCACTCTGTGTTTCCGAATATGTGTGCGCTGCACCTTCAGACCCCGATGCCAAGTATGCGTGCTGTGATGTTGCCAGGTACACGTCATGAAAGGAAATAGTGAAGTCACTAGAGCTGCAGTAACATGACTCACTGATTCACCGATCAAAAGAAAATGCATTCATAATAGGGTTTAGACTTTTTACCTGTTGGATGATTGTTAGCTTTTCACAACATTCTGATGCAGTCAGGTGAAGCTAAGCTAGCTACGGTATTGGCTACCCTCAAATAAATTCCTGCAAATAAAGTGACTAAAAACTGCTTTTTGAATTTATTTTGGATTCACACTTTTTTGCAAACTGAAGATATCGTGTAAAACATGAGGAACACTCTACTAGTGTTGTAGGACTAGAAATCCGTCTTGAGACCCCTTTTGAAGGTCTCGGTCTGGTCTTGGAATTGAAAGCATTTAGTCTCGGTCTCAGACTGGATGGACTCTGGATTTTAAATCAAGACCACCATCTACTATTTTCCTTTTTTTTTAAAACCAGTTTTGCAGGTGTATATCTGACGGGCTACTGAAAAGATGCTCAGCAGATTTCTGCAAGATCTCTCCAACTGCAAAAGTTATGCAAACATATTTTTTTTTCAACACTCGAGATCCAGTCACCTCTGAAGCATTTGCCGTGCATGATTGTAGCGTTAAAGTGATCATGGTGGCATTTAATGGGAGTTAACTCATAAATGTGGCAGCTCAAGTGTTGAGCAACATGCATGAAAACATTCAACATTTCAATGTTCTGGTAAATGCTGCAGGACTTTAAGCAGCACACTAACAAGTGAGGATGAAGTGCAACCAATCGACGTCTGCACGAGTTGTTCCATATCGTGGCTGTTTGAAGGGGACTTAATTTGCTCTGGATAAACTCGTACGACTTGTTTTTATTTGCCTACGCGGCTTAGATGACAGGCTAATTACCACCTTCTACTTCATCACTGCTTAGCTTGTTATCGGCCGACTGCTGTGTAAAAACTCTGAACATGACAACACTTCTAAGAACTCCTGTGTCAGTTATGGACGACTCCTCTCTCTAAACTTGTCACCATGTTAACGAAAGTTACATAATCTTCCAAATGAGGCATAACTAATCTGTCATAGGTATGCTCTGGCACTTAAACAAACAACAGCTCTAAACGCATGCGACCGTTGATCCGAGCTGTATTTACTCGTTTTGATGTCGACTGATCTGATCATGTGTGACTGTCCAGTGAACTGGTGGTGAAAAAACAACAATAGAAAAGGGTGCAACGATGATTCTTGTTGGGTTCAAAGCATCATTCAATGGTAAAACTTTCCTCCATTATCAATGTTGCTCGGGGTTGTTGGGGGCTGGAGCCAATCTCAGCTGTCATAGGGTGAGAGGCGTGACTCGTCAGTCAATCACCGACCAGTAACTGCCTTGTTGCCAGGCGACCACTGCACCTACAAGCAGCCTGTAATAAATGATAATCTCTATAATCACATGTTTTAATATCTGGTATGGATGAACTTTTCCATAATCTGAGGACCACGCTGGCAGCCGTGACAACCCCGACTGTCCCTTTATCCATAGAAAATCATCTTTTGTTATTTTTGGCGATTCTATCTGATCTTCAAGCATGCAGGAGTCTGGATTTTAAATCAAGCAAACTTAAGATGTGTAAAAAAGTAAATCACAATAAGATGTGGTTTCTTTATGGGGCTCATACTGCTGAAGAAAGCCAGAGTGAAGCCTCTGTGTAACTTACTATTTACAGTTTAACTGAGACTCTAAAAGAAGAGATGAACGGGCTCTACTCTGGGGAATGCTGCAGTATGGACCAAGAAATATGGCGTTTATGTTGCGCAAGGAAAAGCAAGTCTTGGTATGAAGTCGTTTAATGCTTACCACCGGCTTCACTGGAAATACCGGAAACACAGCATCCGTTCCCAGAGGCGTAGATCATCTATTAGGTGACGATGGACGAGGGGTTCTGACACCGGAACGTCTGTGACTTCTGAAGACTCACAACACTGAAAAAGGCTGCAAAGAATAATCAAGTAAAAACTACCGTAGAGCAATTTCTACTGACACTCACATTGTTGTTGCAAACCTGCAGCTTGCTTCGTGTTTGTCGTCAGTATTCGCTTTATCATTTAGCCGTGATTTGGGCACAGCGTTCTGCAGAGGAGCTAATCACACCCAGTTAATGATCTCTTATAGATGAACTTGTTTACAGCAAATCTACTCTCTGACCTCGGCGGCCTCGCTGCCATCTGTTTTCCTACATGACATTGCCCCAGACGAGTGAATATATGTGTGTGTGTCTTTGTGTGTTTTACGGCTTGGTGTGTTTTCCCTCTGCTCCCCGAGTCTCGGCTCACTCCAACTGCTAATAACTCAAATCAGCAGAAAGTCACACTCCCGGGCGTGTGTGTGTTTGTGTGTAGCAGTGTGCACTTTCACCGCAACTGGAGGATAAATGTGTGTAATACTGAATCCAACTCATTTAGGTTGAAGTATTTAATGATTTCTGGTGCAATCACACAGCCAAAACCACATCTGTGCCCTTTGTTTTGCACACACACACACACACACACACATTGTTATTGTTATTCATTTTTTGCGGCCTCTCATCACTGAACTGATTGGCCTAATGAATGGAGCTCAGTGAGCGGTAATGTGTCTGAATAGGCCACTCCAATCATTAGCCGGCCTACTTCTCATATGAGAGGGACATACGGAGCGACGAAGTGATCTCAAAAAATATGATTTCTGATAGAAAGTTAATTTGCAATCTACTCGTTGAAAGCACAATGATTGATCTATTTTTTTTTTATAAATACAGTCAAAGTTTGAAGCACCAGAAAGTGGTTTGACAAAAGGAGTCATTGTTGTTTCATATTATTAAATTCTCTGACGCTCGTGCTGCACCCTTTCAGTCGACGATTCATTAAAGCAGAGAGCATGCATTAGAGCATGTTCTCCATGGATGTGTTTTGTGTCTCGTTGCAGCATCTCAGGGTTTGATTCCTTCCTTTTCCCTTTGCTGTGTCCTTGTATCATCCTCTGTCTCTTTCCCCAGTCTTACCTTAGCTTCTAATACAAGCACCCCCACCAAAAGCAGAACAGAATCACCTGCATGGTGAGCATATTTTGCTTGTTTTGTCCCAGAGTTTGCGACTTCATTTTCAAGTCAGGAGCTTTGCAGAGTTGCTCCATAGGCTACAGGGATTTTCACGTCCTAATCTCTGTTTTAGTCGCCCGTTGAGCCAGTAAAAAACACCTTACATATACGTCAAATCAATCTGAGATATCACTGTTCTGATGCTGATGGATTTAAGTTGTTTTTTCAGATTACATGTCTTCAAGCTCTGTAATGAGGATGCTCCGATGCATCCGTTGAACATCGGTATCATTCGATTTTTGGCTATCTGGGAAACATCGCCCCATCTGCAAATCACATGGCATGTACTAATGTCAGTAGTCGATGTGTTTCTGTTGTGTTGCAGCAATTAAAAAACTGGTTAGTTCACCTACCTGCAAATACAGAGAAGAGTTTTTTAAAAACTGGACGGAAGAAATCACCTCTTCCTGATTTTGTTTCCAAAATTAAGTCGAAACTTTCTGTGATTTCTTTTTCCTGCGCTGAATCAGAATTCAGAGTAGAGACTAAACGGGGACAAAAAAGCCACCCCGAATGATGTGTTTTAATTTAAATCACAGACATGATTCATGATTGACAGAGGGTTAAATATCACAGACGACCAGTGGCAACATGTTCTGTGAGAATCGGGCTTTACACAGAGTCGTATGTGGGTGACATTAACCTGCTGAAAAGGGTATAAAGTGGAGTTAAATGCACTGATATCTATCCTGTCACAGTAGTTGTTCTCCACACACCACATTTCTATTTACAGGTTATACTGAAAAAGGTAACCGTGTAGCAGCCACTCCCACCCCCTCACCTCCATATACCTGGATGGATGGTGCTGTCAGGTGGTGTTTGGTACTCGTGAGTCTTGCAGACATGTAATGCAGCACAAATCCCCTGCAGCCTTTGATGTTGAGTCAATAACGATCTAATAAGGCGTGTTGGCAGAAACACGTGTGTTGATGGGTATGAGAAAAAACCTGCAGATGAGACGGCTCTTTCTGTACGAAACACCCTCAGGCTGTGAGTGATGTTGGCTCTCCATGGCAACGGCAGGCACAGGATGTGAGTAATGTAAGGTTCATATATATATATATATATATATAAACCTGCATGTTTACCCCTAAAGATGTAGTCTGAGCTGAAAGATACCATCTGTGGAGGCGGGAGTTTCAGGTTGTGGAAACCTTTTGACCCAGAAATGGATACATTTACATCACTACAGAGGAACACCAGTGAATTATTAATGATTTAATGAATAATAATAATATTATAAAGGGCGGATTATACCTTTAAAGCACCATTAATATCACTCCACAAGCGCTTGCAGAAAAGAAGGCGACAGGCAGAAAGAAAAAGGTGACGTATGGTTTGAAATGTCAAGGGAGGGCAGATGGAGGAGGAGGCAGCCTGTGGAGGAGAGAGAGCCACAGGTGAGAGGGCGCCAGCCTCCCAGCTCTGAGTTAATCACTCCTTCTATTTCTCTGTCAGATCCCGGGAGGAAGGAAGGAAGAGGAGGAGGTGGAGAGGAGAGGAGGGGTGGGTTGGAGGGAGCAGCTGGCCTTGCGGCGGCCACAGGGAAAAGAAAGCTGATTATCAGTCTCCGGCTCTTGACTTTTTGGGGAAGAGAGCCGGAGCATGAGTGTGATTTCCTCCTCTGTGGTTTGCGTTTTCATGCACATTTATGAGAAAGGGAGGGTTATGACTTTGTGTGTGCGGAGGGAGATCACAATTCTCCGCATGTTTGTGTGTGAAACTAGACCAGTGTAACCACAGCTGATGTGTTTGCACTGCAGGAATGATGAACAAGCCGGTTTGATATTTGTGTAGCCGGTCTGAGAAATATGAGGCCTGGAGCTCCCCTGTCACCCACCTCCCTCTCTCTTTCCCCCCTCCTCCGCCTCTCTCTCGGCCTCTGGGGCATTTGTGATTTATGAAGAGTTTACCCTCTCCCTTTATGAGCTTGCATAAATAATAATGTGACTTGTCACGGTGCAGAGCCGGCACCGCAGTACCTCAGCTGGTGGCTCGCTTTGTGAGTGTGTGTACATACTCACAGCAGGCGCACACATGCTCAATCACTGCGGCTGATAGGACAGATGTGGGTGTGTGGACGCGCAGTATGAAGGCGAAGAAATGACAAGCCGGGCCTTTTCTGTGCTGCCAAATATCTTTCTTCTGAGTTATCCTGAAAAATGAGCTGTAATGGTGCAAACAGCATCGTGGTGCAGCGTGTGAGTGTGTGGTCATCTGTAGCTTTTCTCTGAATATATTCTCCTTCACCAGCTTCACCTGTTGAAAGCATCTCTGCAATGAGCCACTTCAAAATAGCTTGGCGTGATTTGCTCCCTGCTTCTAATATTTTGTAGAATACGGAAGGAATCACACGTTACATTAGGTAGAGGCCCCGTGTCCACTTAGCGTTTTTTCCCGGCACATAAGCGTTGGCTGTGCGCTCGTGAGTACATGCATGAAGCGTTCGTGCGTTGACAAGAAAAGCGCTGCACGTTCGTCCTGTTTCTATGACAACAGTCTGTTGACAACGGTTGCTGTATGACCGACTCTTAAGGGTGGGAAAAAAAATTGAATTATGTAAAGATCGAGATTCTTAACTTCCAGAAATCTTTTTTTTTTTGGCTAATCAGTCGCTCCCTGCTAAGTGCTAAAGCTAGCTCTTTAACTCAGAATGCCAAATGAAGCAGTCAGCCAGTCTCACAGATGACTGGAGGAGAGTAGTATGGACTAATTCAAAAAAAGACTCTGAATCATGAATCCAGAATCGTTTCAAATCGAAAATAGATTCTGAATCGAATCGTGACCCCAAGAATCGAAATCGAATCGTGAGACACCCAAAGATTGAAGATTCCCAGCCCTACCGACACTGCTCCGTTACTTTTATCGCAAAAATACCGGGAATGTCATACATTTGGAAAAGAGTGCCGGTGACGTCAACAGCGCCTTTCTGAAAAGTTGAAAGATTTTCAACTTGAGCGCTTTGAGCGGCCGCACAAAAATACTTTTTCTCCAGGCGGCCGCTTTCTGCTGCGAACGCTCTCTACTCATTGAAAACAACTGAATAAAGACGCTGGCGCTCATCAAAAAACCACTAGGTGGACACGGGGCCTGAGCTGTCGACTTGCGACTTGAGTTGTATCAACATATCTGAGCCATCCAACGAATCAAATGTTCGTCACGTCACGGCCATTTTGATTTAAAATACCTGAGAGGACAGTGCAACCTGCATGCTTAGTTATTGCAAGTGAGGGTCAGTTAATGTTTCATTTCAAAGCTTCAGTGGAAACATTGTGCCCACCAACATGAATAACAGGCCCTCAGACTGTGGGAGACTCCTCCCTGACATTGAACAGCCATGCCTCCTTTTATTGGCTGTGTTTTAGTTTGTGCAGAGAATGTAATATCTGGGTCATCACTTGCTAAATTAGCATGAATGCTTCAAACTGCTGCACCAACAGACTAAAAACAGACTGTATTTTCTTGTTATGTCAGTGTTTAGATCCGTGTGTCAGAAGCATCAAAGACATGTTATGTTCAATGTGTAAGCACAAGCTGCTGTTTGGATCTGCTGGCTTCTCTTCAAACAGACAGAACGAGACATTTAAAGGTTCAAATAGTGACGTCTCTGAATGCGATTCATTGTTTTTAGAGAGTTCCTCACCGCAGGCTCGACAAGTTGCATTGTGCATTTCGCTCATGAGTGGCAGTCAGTGTGTCTCTTTACTCGCCTTTGGTTGCTACTCGTATCTTACACACTGCCTCATTTGACTGTGTGTGTGTGTGTGGGCCCACAGCCAGGTGTGTGTGTTCCTGAGAGGTAATCCCCCACATCTGGCCGTATAGATTGAGGCCGGAGTAGATGCAGGATTAGCCCCGCTCTCAACGGTAATACAACCAATTTTCTACTTGTTTAAATAACACAAGCCTAACATTCCTCCGATGAACCCTGTGGTGCCCTGGAAACAACTGTGTTTGTGTGTGTGTGTGTGTGTGTGTGTGTGTGTGCACAAGCGTGTGTTTGCAAATGTTTAGTGTGCAGTTTGTGCCCTTGAACATGGATTAGTTATTGGTACATGCTTGAATGCATGTTAGTACATCTTTGCTTGTGGTGTTTGCGTACAGTCTGCTTTGTGCAACAGTATCTGTACACTGAGTCGAGTAAGAACACTTTAAAGGATTGTTGTTTTAGGATTATATCTCAACATTTCCAAGCAGTTTCATCTGGTTTAACAGGAAATATTTAAACTTTAGATGGGGTCAGGTTTCTATATTGGTACCTCAATCAAAGAGCAAGTGTCCATTTAAAGGGGACATATTATGAAAGATCCACTTGTACAGTGTGAACATATATTTGGGTAACCTGAGTGTCTACTGACCCACAAAATGTGAAATAAATCCATCCAGTCCTTTGTTTGTGGTCTGCATAAGTCTTACAACACAGAGACAAATGCTCCGTTTTAAATGTGCTCTCCTTGTGATGTCACAGTGGGATTCTGGTAAAAAAAATACCCTCCCCTCCCCTGGTGTCTCCACCCATGGACTCCACCCCCAGCCTAGAGCGAAACTTTTGCGCAGGTCCGCCATTTTTATTCTCGCTAGTGAAGGAGTGATGTCTACTGGGAAAACTCAGGGGGGGCTCATTGCATTTAAAGAGACACACACACCAAAACGGAGCGTTCTGAGAGAGCTGGTTTATACAGGGTCACAAACCTCCTCTGGTGCTTGTTTCATGTTATATTATGATCAAAGCACAGCACAGGTGTTTCATTTAGACCACAGGGGACTGTTTGAAAAGGTCGACAAGGGGGATAATATGTCCTCTTTAAAACATTAAAATATAATGAAACCAAGTTTAAAAACAGCTGAAGCATTCAACACAAACGTTTGATAGTTTATATCTTTGAAAAAGGATTCTTTATGACCTTATGTGCACTCGCTGAGCATTTTCATCTGTTTGAATTTTTGAACATCTTGGAGTGAAGGCTCAAAGACGGTATACTTCAGTATTTCTTCTGTAATGAACTGCAAATGAAACATTCGTAATATGCTAATTTAAGGTGCAGGTTAATTTTCCAGCCTGAAGCCGAAGCCGCAAATATCACAGCTCTTCACACATTGGAGTGTAACTAATATCATTTAGCTGCTAGTCAGTTTTGAAAAGTAAATAACTGCCTGAGCCTTGTTTCAAATCGACGATGCCACGGATATCAGGAGCAAAGTTTCCGCTCAGTCAGGGTGAGACACTTCACCTCTCTGTACCTGAGCGCTGTCAATATTCATCACGCTTTACTACCGTGGAGAAACCCATTCTCTGCACATTATCTCCGCTCTTTGTCGAACAGATTCTGATTCATTCAAAGAAGGGAAATCTCTGCTGCTGCCTGGAAATGAGACTTTGCAGACATCCTCAGGCTCTTGAAATTCAGAGACGGAAAAAAACAAGTTATGCAAATACACAGTTGGAAGCCATTCAGCGGATCATTAGTACGTTTCCTTAATTATCCAAGAACGTTGGATGCTTTAACGAAACCAAACGGACTGTTTTATGAAAACCAGGTGTCGAACAGAAACCTGACCATGACTTAAAAGGACTTAAACAGGCCTGTCCAAGTGTTAGAAAGAAAGACAACAGACATAAAAGAGCTCCTTTTTTAATGGACATGTGGGGAGAAAGAGGGGGGACATTATGCACCATATACCGTCAGGATCGGGAGTCGAACCTGCGACTAGTGCGCCTCTGCTCATGAGGTGCCTGCACTATTTAACAGACTTCAAAAAGGTTCTAAAGGGTACCTTGGTGTGCGCTAATGGCCTAGCGGTAGGGTTGCACCCCTTGTTTGGACTCTATCGCTCTTCAATTAGGCAGACGGGTTCAAGTCGAACCTGCGGCTCCTTTTCCTGCATGTCTTACTATAGATCTTAAGAGGGTACCTTGAACCTAATTCTAAAGGGTGTCTTGAAATTATTGCAAAAGGGTTTACCTTAAAAAAGAAATTTAGGAGTACCTGGAAATGGACCCAAGGAGGTGCGTTAAATCAGATACTTATGGGTACTTTAAAAACAGACCCGACCACTGACCTGCAGGGGGAACTTGAAACCAAGGCTAAGCATACGCTAGCTTTTGCTTTTGTAAGAGAATCTAAAGCGGGTCTGTATTCGACGACAACCCACAAACACCCTGTGCTTAATATTTTGTAAGATATCACGCAAAGCTTTTGAAGAGAATATGTTGATTTTTTTGTGTGTGCATGCATAGTCCCATCTGTTGATTGTGTGGATTCAGCTGTGGTGCTTTCAGAAAAATATACCTCCAGTCAGATTGTCGGGTAGTGTGGGCCTTCATTTTCTGCAGACAAGTGAAGACGCCTATAGTGGAAGGATTATTTTCTCTGATTCAGACTTCAGCGCTTAAAAAAGGAGATCCAAAATCGTCTCTGTAAACCTGTACTTTGGCGAAAGGCAGTGTTTGAGTCAGAAGCCCCTGTGTGTGTGTTTGTGTGTGTACATATGATTTGCCTCAGTGTGTATGTATGGGAGATGATTGGGTTACCACCACACTACTGTCAGGATGCCGCGCGCTCCCTCTGAATTATGCATCCCTCGTTCAAAGAGGGAATGAAGAATAGTGCGAGAGGGAGAAAACGCAGAAGAGGGAGGCAGTCGTAAGATAAATGACAACAGCACAAAGCAGAGCATCTCAATAGACTGCCACACACACACACACACACACACACACACACACACACACACACCAACACACACCCACACAGCAGAGCTAGACAGCGATGAGAGAGGGGAAGAAAAATGGGTTGATTAGTAGCACAGAATGAAATAGGGAAGTGTGTATGTTTGTTTGTGAGCTTGTGTGTGTGTGTGTGTGATGCTTATGTAAAGGCCGGAGGCTTGAGTGGTACCAGCATGCAGTAGTGTTTGACTAAAGCAAGGGGGCACTGTTCATCCTCCTACAGTGAAAAGTGTGTGTTTGTGTCCACATGTCTGAACCAGTTTGTGTTGTTTTACTGCTCAAATCTTATTTAACAGTGCGAGTACATCCCTTATAGTTCATATCAGCGTGTTTGTGTGTGTATATGTGCAGCTTTTGGCTCATTAATTCTTAGCAAGTGCATCAATTATTGAAAATGCTCAACTGTTCCATCTGGGGAGCTGCAACATGTAAACCAATCTACTGTTTAAAGCAGCTGGGATAATTTCATTTCCTGTATGTTAGACATGCATGCAAACTCTGCCTCTGATTGGCTGTCCTCCGCTTCAGCAGGCCGTCTTAAAACAGTCTCAGAAATAGTGATCATCATGATGATGACGTGTATGTGTATTGATCAGTGTAAAGAAATCCCGTCTCTAGTGACGGACGAGGGGTTGAAGGTCATGTTTGGCTAAAGCAAAGCAGCCTGGGAACTTGAAAGGGGGTCAGAGTCCTGCAGAAGGTCACTTCAGCAGGATTAAAGGATGCTACATTTCTTCACCTCATGTTGCTGCCAGGAAAGAGCCATTTTAATGTTGCATGTTACCAAGAAGATATCCTTTATTAATGCAGCGAGGGGGAATTCAATTTTACACTCTGTTGTTGAGACATGCTACACACACACACATAGGCTGAAATACACACATGCACTAAAAGGATCTTATGGACGCGCACTAATGGAGAGATATCAGAGTGAGGGGGCTGCCCACACCTAGACATCTAACCCCCCCTCCTTAGCTGGCTGGGGAAGGGGGTTAAGTGTCTTTCTCAAGGGAGCCTCTGCAGTGCTCAGAGCGTGAACTGGCGCCTCTCCAGCTACCAGATTTGGTCCGCACCGAGACTTGAACCGGCAACCCTCCGGTTCCCAACCCAGGTCCTTACAGACTAAGCTCCTGCCGCCCCCTGCACCTTACCCCCTGCACTTTACCCCCTACACACTTACCTGGAACCTGGATATCTGGGGAAGAGAGAAAAGGGGGGACATGGCCGATAAGAGCCTGCGATGACTTGACCAAGTTCCATTAGGAGAAAAAGCGCAGCAGTTTCTAAATGTTGCAAAGTCAAAAGCACACAAACCCAGATTACAAATGCAACAGCTTCAAATCCAGTCTTCACAACAGAAGTGCTCCACTCACTCCAGAAAGCTCATTCAGTAGTTTGACTGAATCATGGTTCTGACTCAGCAGGTGGAGTTGGCTCAGTTGTCAGGAAATTTTCACAGCAAGCGGTTTCAGTAGTTGGCAGTATACCTTCTTGATTCATACTCTGAGTGAGTGTCCATTCAATGATCCAATGAAGCGCCTATCAAAGTTTTAATTGAGCATATTTGTGGACACGCTTGTATCAGTGTTTACCGAAGGAAATGCTGCTGAAGTGCTCTACACCACTGCTTTTCCTGGTATGACATGCCACATTTATCCCGTTTCTCTGGGGCTTGTGCATGCATGAATGATACGAACAAACAGGGAGGCACTGGAATAAACATCAGGGATCAAAAGTTTGCGGAATACCTTTTATTTTGGGCTGATTTCCACTTTTTCAAACCAGTTAAATGGTAAATGGACTTGAGCTTGTCTTCTGACTACACAAAGCGCTTTTACACCGCATGTCACACCTACACATTCACACACTGATGGCAGAGGCTGCAATGTAAAGAGACCATTAGAAGTAACTAATCCCATTTATACACATTCATACGCCGCCGACGAAGCAGTGGGAGCAACTTGGGGTTAAGTGTCTCACCCAAGGACACATCGGACATGTGGCTGCAGGAGCTGGGGATCAAACCCCGACCTTCAGGTTTAGAGACGACTATCAACTGAGCCAAAGTTACAGGGGAAGGGTTTGATACTGGCACACTGGTGTGTCTTACTGGTACAACTTGTGGATTTTCCGCCTCAGTGTAAGAGACACGGATGTTGACACGCTGACATTAACCTCCGTAGACCAGAATAGGATGCAACCATAAGTCAACCTAAGCATATTTTAGTTTTTCTGTGGATCACACCTCCTATTATTTTGTAATTTTACTCTCTCGATCTTACCGTTAGACCTACTTCTTCAACAAGTTGTCTTCACTTGTTCGAGGTTTGTTTGCATGCATTACAGAAAAGCTGGTTTACCTCAACGTCAGTGAAGTCTAAATCCAGTCTGGCACAGGAAAACGTCATTTGATGTAATGTAGGTTAAACCAAAACAGGATCACAAGGCTCCATAATACCCATCGCTTCACCAAAATGAAGCAAAATACTAATGTGTTATAGTGTTACAGGATATGTGTGGGTGGTTGTGTATTTTCCGCTCTATAAGATTGGGTGAAATAAGTGTGTATTCTTTGCTGAAGGCCACAACATTTTCAACCTCCGCGCCCTCGGCAGTGTGTACGGGAATCCTCACAGACACCGTGTTTATCTGGCGCTCTGCTTCACGCATGGTATTGTGTGCTGCTTTCATGTATGTCATGATAATCGCCTTGGCTCTGCACACACACACAGTCTGGTCACGTTGAATACACACGCCACGTCCTGATTTACAAACGACCATAACATGACAATAAAAAGGCTCCAGTCATTTGTATTTGGCACGGGTTTCAGTGTGTGTGTGTGTGTGTGTTATGGAAATGGGACAAAGGGGTCACATTATTCAGGAGTAGTTGACATGCAGCCTCCCCAGGTCCATATCAATATCCCCCCACAGACGCGGCAGGAAAAATAAGGCGATTTGTTACCTAGAATACTAATGGCAGTCAGCAGGGAGGGAGAGAAACCTTTGTGTTGCGTACACACACTGTGAACCATCAAGGTGCTGTTCTTCATCCCGGGGTTACAGGGTCCTCCAAAAGACCGCAGTGGGGCTGCCTTTCAGGTTCTGAATTTCAAACAACACAGTTTGCTTTAGAAAAATAAGCTTCTCCCAAGTTCCTTATCGTATTTTACGGTTTTAATGACCGTGGTCCCTTCTGTAAAGATCGGCTGATTGACGGCTCCTGCAAGCAGACATCTTAAATCAGCTTTTCTAGAAGTGCATTAAGCAAATAAACTCTTTCACCAGGGGGCAACACTTGGAATATTAAAGGCTCACTTAAATGACAGAAAAGCAAAACAGAAGCACCAATTATTTTAATTATTACCCTAAGAGATGTCTACTTATGCAGATAGTTTAAGTTTGGACAAACTTTTGTTACATCCGCAGATTTTGAGGGTTCAGGTTCTCCAACGCTGCTGCCAACAAGTCATGTAGGAATTACATTATTTGACATTTTTATAGTAACAGAGGACAAATAATTATCTTTCTCTATAGAGACAGAAAAACAACGGTTTGTAGTTTGTATAGATATGTGTTTATTTTCATAAACATTGGCTTGGGTCTTAAGACCACACTAACCGAGACCAGAGTGCTCCGAGACCGAGACAAGACCAAGACCAGGGCAGGGCAAGACCGAGACAAGACCAAGACATTTAGGGATAGAGACCGAGTCTAGTCCAAGACATTTAGGGATAGAGACGAGACCAAGACCAAGGCAGGTCGAGACCGAGACAAGACCAAGACATTTAGGATAGAGACCGAGTCCAGACCAAGACCAAGGCAGGGAGAGACAGAGTCTAGACCAAGACATTTAGGGATCGAGACTGAGTCTAGACCAAGACCAGGGCAGGGCGAGACAGAGTCTAGACCAAGACATTTAGGGATCGAGACCAAGACAAGACCAAGACATTAAGGGATAGAGACCGAATCGAGACCAAGACCAGAGCAGGGCGAGACCGAGTCGAGACCAAGACCATAAATATCACTGAAAAATCGTCATTTTGTGTTCAGGGGGCGTGTCACTCACTTAGACCGTAACACCAAGAAGGTTGTGGCCGTAACCGGGGGATAAAAATCAAACTACAAATGAATTGAAGTGATTAGTTCTTTTAGAAAGAGGCGCTTTCCTTCTAATCTAATCTAATGGACTCCTGAGACTGGCAATAAAGATGATGATGATGATGATGATGATGATAATCACAGTAATGACGTGGAAAAATAGCCGATCAGTGGAGGTCTTGACTGGTCTTGATTTAAAAGTCCGCCCTGTCTCAGACCGAGACAAGGAGACACCTTCAAAAAGTGGTCTTGAGACCGGTCTTGAGACCTACGCTAAACTCCTGCTGGTTTCCTAATCCTCCACTTTGGTGTAACTGAAGCCCTCCCTCTCATTACATTCCCTCTACATTATTTCTTTTCTGGGAACTACAAACGTTAAGATTCACCCGCGTCATATCCCGAGCTAACGCTTTGTTGTTGTCGAGTTGTCGGATGCTTCAGATTCAGACTCAAGCTCGTCAGGAAGTGACAAGAGATTGCAAAACAAATCGAGTCGATGAGGATTTGGAATCATCTGTTTGAAGTAACGCACACCCTTTTTCTCACCTTAGTTTGACCCTTGTCTGCATCCATTAAGTCTTCTGTGCCATGCTGCATTTTGCTAGTTTTTTAATTTACAAACCTGGCATGCTTTTATACTCCCCTTATTAGTTGTCCCATATTTGGACGAAGCTAAATTAAAGATTACGAGTTTAAAAAAACACATGTTCAAGGGGAAGTCAGCATCACGACTGAACTACATTTCCTCAAAAGGTCCATTCCTCTAAACCTCAGCTTGCTCCAAATGAAGCGACACATGATTCATTCTGTTGATTCTCGTGTTTGATTGAGTGATGAGAGGAAGCAGCAGGGCGGCCTTCATCCGCAGCACTCCCCTGCCTGTGTCAGCCATAAAAAAAAAAAAAAAACTCCCGAAAAGCAAATCATCATCACCCGCCTCCCCTCTGCACATTAAAAGAAGTTGTTGTTGTTCAAAACGAATAAATCGCTTTTGATGGCGGCTCACGACTGCGCTCTGGCACGCGCACATCACACCACGCTTCCTAGACTTTCTCGCTTTGATTGATGCTGTCAGCGTGTTTGGAGAAAGAGAGTCGGAGGAAGATAAGTAGAGGAAGAGGGAAACAGATAAAGAAGAGAGAAAGAGCTCGAGAAGCATCCATCAAGCGGCGGCAATCTGATTGTTTTCTTGGCGTTCTGTCATTTCTTTTCTTCTACTCTGCTCCGGTTCCTCATCTTTTCTTTCTCTCTCCCTAATGCTCACACAAAAACAGTCGAATCTCCTTTGCATGGCGCCGTCCAGGTGTCACGAGAATATTGAATCGCTGGAGGTGGAGGTGATGGATGATGCATATCTCGCCGCCTCCTCCTTGCTTATTGTTTCTGCACACACACGCAGCCTCCGTGCTCCTCTTGCTGTTAATTGACACTCGTCTGTTGTTTTATTTCCATCCCTCGTTCCACCGCGGTTATTGCTTTTCATTAAGTGGTCATTTCCTTCGTCTAATGAGAGCGTCATGCCGCCACGCGCCCATTTATCAAACCACGTAGCCGCGACGTCTTCGCCAACACACACACACTCCCCTCTGCTCTATCTGCCATCATGTCGCTGTCTCAATTAGGATTGTTTGTCATCCCTCTGCCCTCCATCCCCTCTTCATTCGGCCGCCCCTGTCTCATCGTGGCAGCCGTGTCATTGTGTTTGACAGCTTCTCATTCTCCCGTCAGATCTCATTTGACTCTCAATTTCAGACATGCACACCTCGTCTTGCCCTGTAACTCCTCCTGCAACCTTTATCCGCAGATTCCTCGGTCAGATATTTGTTTAAAAAAGAAGAAGAGTCATTTTGCTGAAGTGGCATCTGCTCATGTGTGCTGCACTATAAGAGGTTTGAGAGCGAATGAGCTGTGAATCCAGCACTGTTTGCTTGTGTCTTACACTCGCACATGCACACTTGGCAGAATGAAGCAGGTCTCACCCCCGCTGTCTGCGAGATAAATCACACGAAAGCCTCACTGTGATTGTGCTACAGTGGAGAGACGCAATATTAACCTGGCGGCTTGTTTCTAGCTTGTTCATATTCCTGAAATCTTCATGTTTAGACCGTCATACCGATCTGAAGGAAAGTTTGATTATTAGTATGTTCACAATATCTGAGTCTACCTGTTGTGTACGTGTCTTTTGTAGTTGGTGGCTGTGTTCGAAGAAGCCCAACGGGGGAGGACAGACAGCCCCAGAGAGAGCATGTCCAACGGCTACTCCAGTTCCACCGCCAGCCCTGAACCGCTCGCCTACTACCCCCACCTGCAGTACGAGGAGCCGGCCAGAGGGGAGATTGAAGTGAACGAGGCCAGCCTCAAAGCCAGTATGTCTCATCTCCTGTTAAAGTTTCTATTTCCCTTTTTAATCTTTAGACTGTATGACCATATCTGGACCACAGGGTTGAGCTTGAGAAGAATGCTAAGCTATCAGCTAACTCTATGGCATAGATTGCTTAGCATCTGTTGATCCGTTTTTCACACTAACCGTGAAATCGTTTACAACACTAATAACTGGCTGGCAACTAACAAGCTCTAAATGGGTCACCAATGTGTAAATAAGATGATGAAGCACTTTTTAAAGACGTTTTTTTGTCCTGTCACATGTTTTGTAACGTCCAAGGTCAAAACTTTTCAGACCATTTATCGAAAAAGACTTCTAACTCTAAATGTTGAGCCCATAAACACATTAGGAAATGTTTATAAAGCTAATAGATTGTGAGAAATAGGCTTATCTAGCTCCATGCAATCAGTAATCCTTTTGCAACCATTGCTGGCCGTTAGGAAGAATGCAGGTTTGTCCACTTCTCACAGACACTGTTAGGATCATTTTTATCAGTTTTAAATATGAGTCAAGTTTCTGCACAAATCGCTAACATCCTAAAGCCCAATCAACACTTTGACAATTTCTGTGAATGTGAGAAAGTGTATCGTGAAGCAACAGCAGGAGGTGTGTGTACGTGTACGTGTACGTGTTTGACTGTATGTGACAGAGACAGAAATCAAGAAGTTCTTTTATGGAACAGCTGGAAGCCTTACCTGTGACGTGATGGCGTGTGAAAACAGATGCAGTGTTGACGTAGCGTTCTCTCCCTTCGATCTCACTTAACGTTCTTTACTTATTTCATTCTTGCTTTAACTCGTTCCTCAGACCCAGAGCCGCACAGGACGCACTGCAGAGTATCTTTTATGTATTTAGAAGGATCCTGGAGACGGACCGCGGCGCCCGCTGTGTGAACACAATGATTGACTAGAGTGGCAGCTAGCTGCGGCGCTGACTGACCACGGCGCGCACGGAGTATGTGTGAATTGGGGGTGAGGCTGTAGTCCGTCAGGCAGACGGCCCGGGTTCAAGTCCGACCTGTGGCTCTTTTTCTCTCCTCTATCCACTGTCCAATCAAAAGAAAGCAAAAAGCCATGACGTCGCTCTCTTCAAAGCCACCAGGTTCCATCGACAAAAACATTTTGACCTCAAAACACAAACATTTCTACTGCTTCAGTCATTGTGTGTGTTGATGTGTCACTTTTGGGTTTGAGGAGTTACCTGCACACCGATTGGACTCGGCTAATAAGCCACAAAAAATCTACAGCATCAAAACAAAGCTGCAGACTGATAAGTGCTCATTGTGCAAAGCAGATCTTTGCACTAAGAAGGCACACTTTCACAGCACCCTGATGTGTTCACTTTGGTGTTTTACAAACAAAAACACAAACAACGTTACCTGTTGAGGAAGCGGTGGAAAAACCAGGTAGTAAGTTAAATCACTGTTTTTGTCAATGGAGTCTGGTGTTTTTGAACAGAGCGATACTCGTCAACAAAAATGTCCGTCTTTTGAAGCACTTCCAATTTTTTTCAAAGCCTATGATGTATTTGGAGCCGTGGTTTATTAACGCCAGGATTCCCCTTTAAGTCCTTCCACGCTGAAATAACTTTGTCACACTTTCACTCTTTGCTCAGGGGAAGTCTATTAAGCTATTTGATTTAACATCATGATGAACAGGAGATTAATAAGAGCAGCGCTGCTTCTTCATTTAGTCTTTGTCATGTCTTTGTTCTTCCTATCCTGACAAAAAGCTTCCCTGTGCGGTTCATTAGCGTGATGGATATACTCCGATTCTGCGGCTGAAATACTAAATATCTCGATTAAATGTTGCTCAGCTCATTATGTTGTCTTTTTAGAGCTTGTTTAAACCTAATCAGGACTCTTATAATCACACTAAAACTCATTACAAGCCTCCTTTTTTACCCGTAAAGTCAGAGTTAAAAACATTTATTTGATCACGGTCTTTGGGATGTGAGTCGAGGCGGTGCAGTCAGCCTCAGGTTTAAAAAAGACAAGCACAGGTTTAAGAAGAGAGTGAAGGAAAAGTTGGCACTAATTAAAGATGACGTAGTATTGTAGTCAAGACAACAGTATCCGAGACCAAGACACACCTGAATCCAGAGTGCAAGATCGAAACATTTAGGGATTAAGACCGAGACAAGACCGAGACCAGGGCCCGACGAGACCGAGACAAGACCAAGACCAGGGCAGGACGAGACCAAGACAAGACCAAGACCAGGGCAGGACGAGACCAAGACAAGACCAAGACCAGAGCAGGACGAGACCAAGACAAGACCATAAATATCACTGAAAAATCATCATCTTGTGTGCAGGGGGCGTGTCACTCACTAACACATGGAGTATGTGTGAATTGGGGGTTAGACCCTAACACCGGGAATGTTGCGGACGTAACCGGGGGATGAAAATCAAACTACAAATGAATTAAAGTTATTTGTTCTTTAACGTTTCCCTTCAAATCACAGTAATGACGTGGAGAAATAGCTGATGATGGTCTTGTTTTAAAATCCAGAGTCCGCCCAGTCTGAGACAAGACAGAGTAAAAATAATTCAGATTCCGAGATACAAGTCCTTCAACACTAAGATGACGATTACCTAGATTTAGGAAATGTTCAAAATATCCAGAGAGTTAAGTCATTTCTGTCTCTCAGTGGTCGGGGGTTTTACAGATTTTTATGGCTGTATTAAATAATTATTGACCCTAAAACCTGATGAGACTGCTAGGAACTTCCTTTTTATTCTCTCTACCATTACAACTCGTCTGTTTTTGCTCCTCCGATCCTTCTGCTCCCCTCGGTATCAAGCGTGCTCTTATATTTCTTTTTGTCTGTGCGACAGCAGAAAGGTGAAGAACGTCAATGTCAGGCAGTCTTAAGAGTGTGTAGAGTCACATTTTAATGGCTGAACAGATGTAATACGTGTTCCCCTGTCCTTAAAATGGTCATGTTTTATAGAGATTAGCAGTAATAAATATTGTTTTTATCTTTCCTGTGTACCTCCTGCAGGGAAACACTTCCCAGCGGTTCAGTGACTTGATCAAGGTCGCGTCCATGAAGCAAATCCTGATCGTAATGTGAGACAAAACAGTGTCTGCAGAAAGAGAGCGTTTACATATGACTCAAAATACGACCCTGTAGGTTTCCCTCGAGAGTTATTTTTCTGATTGCTGTCCTAAAGCAAACAGTTTGAAGTCAGGGGACGTTATTTAAAGGACACTAATGTTGGATTTAAGTGGGGATCAGGAGCGACGGGGGGATCCGTCTGGGTTACAGTCTGTTCACGCTACAGATACACGTTACTGTAAATAATCTAAAATATGCTTTTTGTCTGTAAATGCTTTTCACTTATAGAGACATTAAGAATGGTTTGATCCTAGAGTGAGGGTTTGTTTAATCACAGGGACACCCCTTTCATTTTCCTCCCTCCATCTGTTGGCTGGAGTAAAACACAGAGACCCCCCCTCCCTCCTCGTTCATACACACACCTGCCCTTTGCCACCCCTCTCCCTTCTTTGCCCTATGCACCTTCTGTCTGGCCCCCTTCTCCTATCCACCTCGTCATCTCTTGGCTACTCAACTATTCAGCTTCAACCACCTGCCGTCCAACTCCCCTCCCAGCCCTCTAGACCCTGACCCCCCCACCCCTCTGCATGACTTCCAGCTCTAACTAGATTAGCACTGTAGCCTGTTAGCATGCTCAGGGTCCAACTGAGCGTGAATCCCCCCTCAGTTTTGTCTTTAACCCAGTGGGACCCCCCCCCCAACCCCACAATCCCTGCAAGCCCTTCACTCCAGCCCTGTTGAACCCTGACTAACGTAGTTATGATGTGACCCTGTAACGCCCCTCGTATAGAGCCAAACTGATGCAATAAGGCCGCTTTTGTCATCCTGACATGCACGCACACACACAGAAGACGACAAAAGAAACCCAGCGTGCAACTTAAACAACCCAGCACACCTAAAACGGGGCACCCCTCCACCGCTGAGACGCTCTTAGTGAAATGTGTGTGTGTGTCTCCTTTTTTTTCTGTAACAAGATCAGCTGTTAGATCATTTCTAGTAAGCGGACCGTTTGTAATAACATCATTTCTGCAGAGTGTGACGAAGGGAGGGAGACAGCCGGACATGGTAGATTTCCAGATTTGTTTTTCTTCTTTTTTTTGAGTTGTGATTTAAATATGAGAGCACATATAAATATTCTCTAAGTCTGCTCTTTTATGTTGATGTGATTAGCATTCACGCATGCTACGAATTTTACCCTCATAACTGGATTAACCCATTTTTTCCTTCCCAGTCAGAGCAGAAAACACAGACTTTAAAAACACTCCTCTGGCTTCAGCACAACTCACAGTTTCTTCAGCGTCCATCGAAATAAAGACAGCCAGCATGAGTGTGTTCTGTGCATCAAATGTTGCAGATAAAACAGGACCGATTTATTTAGAATGTGTCAACAAATGTAAGATATAATAGGGAGAAAGCAAAAACTGATCTGAGTCTTTAAGCACTGAATGTCACATCAATACAAAATCATTAATCTTGCTTATGTTAGTATCTGCAGCATCAACCAGCCAAAATAGGTTTTCGATCATTTTGGCCTTTGGGATACCCGAAAAAATCCAACATCATGCATCATTCTTAGTTGCAATGATGACAGTGCGCGCGCAAACTCCACCTCCCAGGTATCGTGTCTTTCTGTGGGAAACCCTGAGCAGAAAAAGCCAAACAATGTAGAGCCCTTTTAACGCATATATTCCTGATATCTTAAAAATCAGTTCAGGACAATCAGGCCCTGATATTTTCAGGATTTTACCTTCCACACATCCACCTCACAGCATGAAGATTATTCGTGTCGGATGTGCTCTAACATTTCGAAACACTCTGGTCGTGTTCGGAGAGTTTAGGCTCTGACTTTCTTGGACACTTTTCTGAGAGACTGGAAGGAAAAAGTCAGGGTGAACACATTAAGTCATTTGCGTTCAGACTTCAACCCCAACATGGACGATGTCTGGACATTTTCAGGAGTTCAATGCACGAATAAAAGAGGCTTAAAATAAATGCACAACAAGCCCTGTATGCAAACACTGTAACTGAGTTGTCATAGTCAAAATAAAGTTGACATTAAGTAGTAAAAATATCCACATAACTGTATAAAGTCTACAATTTATTGTTTCAAAAATTAACATAAACTAAGATTTAGTCTCCCTGCAAACCCCATGGATGCTCTAATCAAACTTTAACCTTAATCTGGTTCTTCTCTATAATGTGGTTATGGTGAGCATGTAATCGCAGTGAGTGCTGGTGGACAGGACAAGAAGTCATTCAGTAATCAGTCAGGCATCAAAGTGTTTGTGTGTCAGGTTTGGCTGCTTGTTTGAACAGGGTGATTGGACTTCACACTGCCCCAGTGGGATGATTAGACCTGCATTGATCTGCTGCTACACGGACACCACACACACACGCACACACACACGCACACACTTCCAGGAAGAGAGTCCTTATCGCATCATCCCATGAGCAGCCTGAGCTATCGATTGGGAGAGAAACAAGACCACCCTGGCCTGTGGCAGGAAAACACCCGAACAAATATAAACACAAACAGAAGCCCAGTCACTGCTCATGATAAATATACACACAAGTAGCACACACAGACGCACTGATTGTTATGTGTAGCCTGACACTCTTACACACACACATGCAGTTAGACAGAAACATGATGCATCCGTGTTGTGATCCTGCCCTGCTGGTGAACTTGAACTACAGCACACACAACTGAAAACAGGAGCATATTCTTAAAATAAACCTCGAGTTGCATAAGCAGCCTAGTTAGACCCAGAGAGCTACAGATGGAGAGTCTGAGGCAGATAAACACGGAGCTGGCAAAGTTCACAAAGCCTCTTCAGGTCTCTCCAATTACACAAATCTCAACGGAAAGATAAGGGAGGAACATAACTTGGGTGTGTTTCAGTGTGTTCCTATTTAGTTTGTCTGGCCTTGAAGTGGTCGCCAACATGAGTGTGGTGGGTGAGGGCTATTTAAAGTTGCAGGGTACCTTGTGGTTGTGGCTTTGCAGTGTCGTTTAAATTAGCAAACCAATGTTTATTTCGGGTTCCACCTCTTCTCCAACCTTTTGGAGGCAGACTGCATGTTTAAAAGTGTCTGTAATCCTAAAGTAAATAAAAATACAGCTCAAATTGCAGAGATTTTGTGCATGTTGTTCAGCTCTTCAAGTCTACAGCTGCAATAATAGTCCATTAACGGGGGGAAAGAGTACCTTAAACTAGGGATCTTCTTTTGTTTAAATGTTTTTGTATCTTACTGGCCAATCAGTATTTCCATTTTTTGAATTGCCAAAGTAAATGACATCATCCCGCAGCTGCAAGACGTCCTGTTTTGGCTGTAATTCATTCAAATGTAGAAACAAAGCTGCCAAGATGAGTCCAAATGTTGCAGAAAGGTACCCCAAGATTCTTCCCATTTATGTTTACAGTTTGAATTATTAGTTTGCATTTCTCCTGGGGCTTAACAGAAACCAGTTCATGCAACCAGTAGCTGAAGCATGGTGGAGTTGGTGTCTTCCAGTCTTCTTTAAATGAACAAACCTACTGTTTTTGGCAGCGGTAGACGGTGTGAGGTAAAATTAACCATTTAGTCAATGGAGTCTGGTGGCTTTAAAGGGAGCGATGTAACGCCTCTGTCCATTTTTGAAGGGGGTATTTGAACTGAACAAAAGGTCTATTTCTCCAGCTATCCATTCTGTCATGATGCAAGACACTTTTAACAACCATTTTGAGTCCATCAGTGGAAGAAATAAGGACTTTTACCCATTTGCATTACATAGTAGCCATCACTACGTTGTAGCTTGTCAAAGACCGCCTGCTGAAGCTATCCAACGGTGCCACTCTGAAACCGTTTGTCCCTTTCAGTTTTTAAGAACCGAAAATATGTCAAAATACCTATAATACCCTTTAAAGATTCCAGCATACAACATCTTTCAGTTAAAAACAATTAAAGGGTACATTCTACCAACGTATTGATCCACGCTAAAGCCCCTGTCAGCCGCCCCTTCACCTTTGATTAGTAATGGCTCAGAGACAGTCTTGTTTATGAGCGTCCAAACAATGACTGACCTAAGAGAGTTAAAACTGTCGATCTCGTCAATATCTCTGACTCTCTGCGATGCCTTTTGACCCTTCAGAGGTCTATGCGGGTCAAGGATCAAAGCTCATGACCCTCAGGTTCCTTCACATGGCCAGGGCTCTTAAGTGGTGGGAGGATTGATGGAGGCGGATTTGACTCGATGGGCAAATGGAGGAGGATTTATTGCGCTGACCGCGGGGTAATGGACCCTGACTGTGGCCATGAAGCGGCCTTGGTCACTTGACAAAGTCGCATCATTGACATTGTGGGAGGAGTACAAGTGTGTCAATGTGTGTGTGGTGTCATATCTATAAGTAAGAAAGCTCGTTTGTAGACCTCATTTAGTAAAATCCATCGTAGCCACTTTGGAAACCTTACAGTCGATAATTCAATCCTGTTAAAATCTGCAAGATTCAATCTTACCAGGGTCTTATTCTTAGCCCAGATATCCATGTTGGTACTTCATGTACCTATTGTCCTTTTAGTTCCACTGGATGTTGTGCAGCTCATCACTGCGTCAATATTTACCCATATGGTGGAAACATTCATCCGCATCACATCCACCAACCTGGCTCCAAACACTTCTGTAAGCGCGTGCGTGTCAGCATTCACCTTTTTGAAACCTGATACTGCCGCTAAGTGTACTTGCGTGTCTCTATTTTTAGATCCTTTCACTTCACATGTGTGTAATGAACAGGTGGTTCCAGTAAGTGGAGCAGAGAACCATGCATTAAGTTTTACTGCTTTCTATACATGGACCCGGTAAACTTGTAAACATTTGCATGTGTTGGTCTGCAGGATCTGAGGAAGTAGAAGTAGTTCTTTCTACTTTTGCATCGTGAAAATGAAGTGCCATATCATTCTGATTATTCATTAATTGCCATGTTTTATGAATCCTACACATTTACTGTGGATTTCCCATTTTTTAAATGTCAGGATACAGAAAACTCTAGGCTGTATAAAAACAGAAGAGTGAGGCCAATGTAGAAGTGTCGGAAACTTATTTCTAATGGCCAGTAGGGGGCTATTACACTGGTTGCGAACACAAGATCAATTGTATGGAGGTCAATGTGAAAACAGGTATACTTCTCACAACATTTATTACCTCAGTCAACATTTTTCTAATCAGTTTATGGTCTCAATCTCTAGTTCCATGTCTCCTTAAATACATTATGATGTTTTTACAGTAAATAATGGTCCCATTTACAGTAAAATAGACCATTGCCACCTCAGGGTCATGAGTGCATGCTTTTTACCCAGCATGTTGTGTTAAAAAGCTTATCTTTGATAGCAAACAAAACGTGTACTATACTGTGGATTCACCTTTCTAACCAAGGTAGCACTAGCAGTTGTCTTTAGCTGTATTTTGTGGCCCCTACCCCCCATTTAGCTCCACCTTGTTTTCCAAATATGGTCACTTTTCTGGCTCCAAAAAAGTACTCAAGACAAGTTTGGTAGGGTCCTGTGATCCAGCCTAGCCGAGATGTCACATATTCTTACAGATTATTCCGAGGTCAAACAGTCAAGCGGCACATTTCTCTAGAAGTTTTTCTTGACAAATCGATGTTCGATAGGAAGACAGACAACTCTCCTATAAGCATGCTATGATGACTTTCGCCCTGCAGATGTTTAAGTAAAGAAACTTGACTGGATGTTTTGTGGCATCATTATCATTGCAAATATGGAACTGTCCTCCGGCTAAATTTAGCAAAACTTTGTCCTATTCTTGTGTGATTATTGTAATAGTCCATGTTTTGTCGTTGCCCCAAACAGAATATATACCAGCTCTATGTTGACTTTGGCTGCAAGCTAGCTAGCAACTTCCACACTGACCCTGTGTGGGTAGTGTGTATTTGCATGAGTGCACAGCTCAACGTCAGCCTCTGAATAACCTCAAAGACTTAGTTGTTGTCCTTATTTATTCCTATTCAGCGTAATCAAAGATGTCTTCCTCGTCTTTAAACAGTGTGAACATACCCTGGTGTGTCTTTGACTTTTGTCCCAGTTTTTGTTGTAACCACTGACAGCTCTGACTTTATGCAACCCCGCCGCTTCAAAACTCACTTCAGTCTGAAAACAACCTTAACAAAAGACTCATGCAATCACATTGAAATGTATCTGCAGTGTTTGACCTATTTTAGATGCAGACAAGATAAGTAATCAGATGAAACCATCGTTGCCTTTGAGCGCTGTGTGATGTATTTTTCTTACGCCTTTTGATGCCAACGCTGAGAAGGTTCCTTTTTTTTTACCCCCCAAAGATGTGTCTGTGTGAAATCAAAGCACATTTCATTACTGCAAATCATATTGTTTCTGTCTGCGTTTCCAAATCAAATGAGTCTGTGCATGCTGATGATCGTCCCAGCAAAGCAAAACATGAGAAACTGAAAGTTAGAGAAAACCAGAAGAAGTCTCGAGTCCCAATTAAAGGAGACAACGTTGAAACTTTTCATGCCTTTCAACAATGTTTAATTCCCAGAGTCAAGCTGGTGTTGTCAGAGGGGGATTATTTATTTTTTAAACCTGTTTTTTGTGCATATTCTGGGGTTAAAAAACAGGTACAGAAGGTAGAGTTGTTATCAGAGGATCATTTTAGCTGTAAGCTGCTTTCAGACTGCAGAGCCTGAAACTAAATCTCTCCTGACAAATGAACGAAATCGATGTTTGTACCCTAAGTGAGGAATTTATACAACCTGCCCGATTAATCGGCCAGCCGATAATATCGACCGATATTAGCATAGAGGGCGCTACATGGATTACAACAAGCATCATCACTCTGCAGAGTGTCAAGCTGTGATGCACGTACATGCTCAGTTGAGTGAACGTTATCTTTTCCACAAGTGGTTGATAACTGCTTTTAAGGGATCAACACTAAATGTGTATATCTAAATCTATCTATCTCTACAGGTCGAACATTCGTAGATCTAAGAAAGATATCGGCCGATAGATCGGTATCAGATGGTTTTTGTCTCAATATTGGTATCGGCCCCAAAAATCCATATCGGTCCGGTCATATGGATAGATAGTGAATAGCATCTTACTCTTTAAACGAAAGGTCTAACCGGCTCAGAAGGGATCTTTTTGCATTGTAATATTTGATCTGAATGATTACGCTGCAGCCTGTCTCCTGCCTTCAAATACGGGAATCTGCTAGAGAAAATCCCAAAGCTTTTTCTGCGTTAGGTTAAAACCCTCCAAATGTTCAAATATACAGCGCGGATTAACATGACTTCTTTTTTAAGACAAAAAAAGATTGCACAAACCTGAACAAAACATCAGACGACTCAACATGTGGAGATAGTTTGAGCCATTAAAGTATTTGTTCTTGTGTCTGGGCGAGTTGGATTGACCATTTTTCATCTGTCTACAATCATAACCCCCCCCCACACACACACACACACACACACACACACACTGAGACCCCTGCCAGTTGTTTCTTTGCTTCGTGTTCTCCTCCTCTGCTCTCTCTATTCTGACCACGTTAGACCAGGACCCTGTCACTGACCCTCCAAAGAGAGATTGATTACAGGAAAGAAGAGAATTTTGTTTGCCTTCCTTTTCCGTGTCTCCGAGATTTCTAGGTTTCTGCCTCCCTCCCTTGCTCCCTGTCACTATCTCTGTGGGTTCCCTGTTTGTTTACCTCACCCTCTCCTTTATTTCTCTCCCCTGTCTTTATTTTCTCCTCTGTCAGGTTACATTTAAAAACAGCCCCGCTATGGGTTTTACATCCGCTACTACCCGCATGCTCTCTTTAGGGTGGATATGAAAAAACCAAGGCAGCACAAAGATCCAAATTAGATTCTTTAGAATTGTTTCATAGAGGATGCTGAGCTGCCCATGTTACCTCTCCCTGCTTCCTTTGGCTGTGGGGAGTGTGTGGGAATATGTGTGTACAGTACATGTGTGCATATAGAGGCAACAGCTGGTTGGATGGAAATGTATGGGTGTGGGTGTGACACTCTAAGGGCTGTGACTCTTAAAACAATTGCAGTCCTTCAAAAAAGCCTTAAAATAAACACTTTTTCATTGTGCTTGCGCAGGATTGTTTGCAGTGGATGTTATTTTTAAAGTCCTGTGTGATTTCCGTTTCATGTTTCCTGCATGCAACTCGACTTCATTGCCATAGCAAATGATGCTTTAGCTGTGTTCTTGCAAAAAACAAACAATTAGCGATAATTTCTCAAAATAAAATGTTGAAACAAACTGTTATCTTCTAGTTGGCCGTGAAAAATAAAACAGAAAATGACTTCTAGGGGTTGAGTTTTCTAGTCTTTTAATGAATCCACAGTCAGATCTAAACTTTGGATTTGGAAAACGCGTGGTTTAATTAAGTTTGAACAGTTATGGATCACAAAGAAGCTGAAAAACTGCTTCATTAGAATCCTTCACCGTAAGTGAAACCATTTTTTTTGCCTCCCAAAAAGAAAAACGACTGAGAAACTTCAGCTAATTAAAAAAGTCTGCAGCTCAACTTTCAAACACAATAAAGATGAGAGAGCACGTGTGCTCTGCAGAAAGGATATCTCCTTTGTTTTCAACGTGTTCCTGTTGTCCACGCTTCCTTGCCACTGAGCTCGAGGTTGGAGCAGGCCGTGCATGAATGAGGACGGCACAGTCCGATGGTGGTGGCTGGGCGTCAGGGACGTCGGGTGGTAGTAGTGCCAGATCACCTCGCTGAAGGTTGGGGGAGCTCCGTCTACTCGAGAGCCCGGCTTCTGCTGCTGGAACAAGACCTCCTGGGTATTTAGTTTAGTGGGAATTAGTTTTAAGTTTATAGATATTCCTTTGTGGGCCTTTAAAAACACTGAAATCACCTCCTGCTGCTGACATGCAAAGACAAGTAGGGGTTTCACTTTGTAAATGACGTGCCAAAGCTATTGAACACACTTCGAAAACAAATCTTTCACTGCAGCATTTCTAAATGTATCTGTTAATATCCTGACTTTTCAAAATGTAATTAATGGTGCACATGCTTTATTATTTAGTGCGTCAAATGTTCAGCTGACTGATCAGCCTTCTCTCCTTTTTTCTCTTCGCAGACACACCTCTGCTGGTGAGGAGCAGCAGTGACTCTGCCGTGGCCCCGCCCCTTCATGTGAAAGCCAAGCCAATCGTGTCAACTCCTTATGACCACAGAAATGAGTCTCCCGAACCAGTAAGTGTTACAGGCCCCGCCAGTTTTCCGTTTATTGGGGCAGATGTATTGCAGTCTGATCATCTTAACTCTTAACGCTCTGAAACTCCAAATCCAAATGTTTGAGCAGAAGTAGAAGAACATGGAAAGGACAGACATTTAGTTGTACAAATACAGTAAGTGAATAACAGAGGGATGAACATATTACATCTCTGGTGTGTGCAGAAGATAAAGAGAGTGAGTGAGTGGTCCAGCTTCAGGCCTCGGGG
Organism: Tautogolabrus adspersus; assembly: GCA_020745685.1. Classification (NCBI taxonomy): domain Eukaryota; kingdom Metazoa; phylum Chordata; class Actinopteri; order Labriformes; family Labridae; genus Tautogolabrus; species Tautogolabrus adspersus. The sequence continues at coordinate 2,765,005 of CM036557.1, forward strand.
CTGTACTTTGAAAAGCTCTGCTCTTCAAGTGCTCCTTCTCTTCCAAACATCCCGCCATTAAGGAGGACTTTTTGTTTACTGCCTTTTGTGTGTGCGCACAGTGGACAAGAGGGAGGCTGTTAGGTCACACTGTTATGTCAGTGTTTGGAGGACTCGGGTAGAGATAGGCAGGGGGGGGAGTCCTGTTGTTCTCCCCCATCGTGTTCGACACAGCCGTGACTCAGCAGAACCGAGGCATCAGCAGGCGGCGAGCAAACACAATGACAAAGCCCATATTTACTGTCTGACAAATGTCAGGCCTCGTATCCTTCAAACAACACGGAGGCAGCAGAACGAAAAGGCTCGTTAAAGATCTTTTAAAATGCCCCTTACAGACATCGACATCACTTTGCATGATGCACAATTCTTCTTCTGCAGACTCATTTAAACCCAGGCAGTCTTTTGTTCTCCGTTACATGTGTGGCATCAGCAGTACACTTGTCTCTAAGAGTTTCTCCTGCTTTAATTTTCACAGCAGACAAAAGCGCTAATGCACCAACAGAAAGTTTCATACTCAGAAAGTCAACATGATGAAGTGCATGCAAAATGCTTAAACTCTGTGTGTGCTCAAATCAAGGACAACAGTTTGATACAGAGATTAACAATGCTTACTGCAACAACTTTGCATTTCTTAAGTTGTAAATTACCGTAGTGTTTCATAATCCTTCAGATCACTCTTAATCTACTTTTATAATTAGAGTATTTAATATGTAAATGCAACTGATGGCATGTAATCCTTGAGTTTTAGAGTACCAGCTCCCATAGCTGAAAGAAATGAACCAACCGTCCTCTCCTCATTTAGTGGATTATATTAAAGACTGGTACATCATGATGGTGGGGGTACAAACAGAGGGGCTGCTTGTCAACAGGGCTGACGAACTTTAAACCACAGTACCTCAAAATGTGCAAATTTTGACCCATCTGACACTCAGTCTCATAGCCCTGCTTAGCATCTCATGTATTACTCTTGTGAAAACCAAAGTTGGTCACTGAGAGTCGCTGAAGGAAGATGAAGGGGTTAGATCAGGATGAGGTTAGATATAACAGTGGTTGGAGGGGCCCCCAATTCATTTTTGCCAAAAGGGCCCCAAGAGACTTTAGAATCGCCATTTTAATATTCCCAAACTCATGCAGGTCCTTCCTCATTAATGTCTGCAGCAGCTGCTGTCAAGGTGCTTCTGAGCAAAACACAATACGGAGCAATTGGAGCAAATTGGGGTTAAGTGTCTTGCTCAAGGACACATCGGACATGTTGCTGCAGGAGCTGGGGATCGAACCCTCGACCTTACCGGTTGAGAGACGACTGACTCTACCACTGAGCCACAGCTCGAAGCAAAGATCTGTACGAGATAATAGTTTGTTTTACAAGTATGATCAGCTGTGCATCATTTCTTAAAGACTTTGTAACTGGATCAAGACCATTTAAAGCACAAATTTGACTTTCAAACAGACGATGATGAAGTGAAATAGTTGCCTTACTGTGTGTGTGTGTGTGTGTGTGTGTGTGTGTGTGTGTGTGTGTGTTTTATGTGTGTTTTCGTAAGGCCGTCACAGCTCTTGGCCATACTGAGTCTTGGCTCTGATGGACTTCTCAAGATCAATACACAATCACTTCATCCTCACTCATCCACTGTACCGCTCCTCTGCAACCCCCTTATCTCCACACACTCACCAACATACAAGTTACACACACACACGCACACACGCACACACGCACACACGCACACCTCTGTCCCCTTTTGTCTTGGAGGAGATATTGAAAGCTAGATAAAGTGTAATTAAGGCTGATACAGTGATAAATATGCGCGCTGCCCCTTTAATTGATTCTGCTGCCTGTTATGGTGACCTGCTTCTCTCTGTCTTTGATTCCCATAGGGTCCTTAACACACACACGCACACACACTTTTCATCGTCTTTCTGTCTTTATAAGAAGACTTAATGAAACCGGCAAAAGGCTGAGCGGTACTAAACGAGCAGTCAGCCTTTTAATTGATTCAGACCTCCTGCTATGTACGTCCCTAAGAAACGAGACATTTATCAGCAGTAACCGGTGCATTCTTCTTCATCTCCTCATCCTCTCCTCTTGTCCTGCTTCCTTCGCTCTGACTCCCAACGTTTTTTTGGCTGATTTTCAACACCTAGAGGTGCACTGATGCAATGCATGTTAACACAGCAGAAAGTCAGACTTTAATATGTTACAGTCTGTCTGCTGTTCCCTGAGCCGTGGTGTAAAAAGCCGACACTGTAAAGGGGAATTCTGGGAGTTTTTCCAAACCTGGGCACTTTTTTAAAGACATATTTAGGAGTCTAAATGACGAACAGGGGGAAAAAGTTTTGGAGCTGATGGGTAGATTGCTTCAGTCTGCAGCTGTGACATGGGCTGCAATGGTTGTACTTTAATCTTTCAGGATGAATCCATCTAAACAGAGAACGTCCAGGTAACTCTTCATGTTTTGCAGCCGATGTGAGGTGACAGAAAGTGCCCCCCTACCTTTAATCGAAGTTTCCTTTTTTGAATCCAGAGACAGCTTGACATTTTTCTCTTCAAAGCCGCTAGACTCCATCGACAAAATCAACAATTTAATACTGCAGGACACAGGAAGTTGCTGGTCAACTTGGGACAGAAAACTCTCTGTGTGGAGTTTGCATGTTCTCCCTGAGCATGCGTGGATTCTCTCACGGTACTCCGGCTTCCTCCCACACTCCAAAGTCATGCTTGTTAGGTTAATTCGTCACTCTAGATTGCCTGTAGTTGCGGCTGATTGACTGGCAAACAGTCCAGGGTGACGTTGGTGGCACCCTGCCTCTCGTCCAATGGCAGCTGGGATCAGCTCCAGCCCCTGCGACCCAGAACGGGAAAAGTGGTATAGATGATGGATGTTGTAGTTGTGTATTATCCCTGAAAGATTACAAGACAACTTCAGCCTCTCCGATGAGCTATGAGACACAAAGACCCCAATTATGTAAAAGTTGGACCTAGGTTTAAAAATGAAGGAATTGCTATTTGGCTCAAAACTGTACGAGCAACAGAATCCTGACGTCATGTCTCCTCATGCTGGACGCTGTGTGTATCAGTGTGTCCGTCCCTGGAGGAGTGTTCTGCGTTTGTGTGTGTGAGTTTGTGTTTTCGAGGAGAAGACGGAGTGTGACCACGGTGGTCTGTTGATGTGATTGATATGATGAGGGTCAAGGAGCACCGGCTGACACACCGAAGTTGTGATCCTGCAGAGTACATACATACAAACTCTCTCACACACACACGCTATTTTTCAACTACCTGACACGCAGCAAATGACTACAGCTGCAGAGAAAACACACAAAAGAACCACACACCTCATTACTCATCCGTCTGACAAAAAAACCACACACACACACTCACACAAACACCTCATCTCTCATAGGTGCTCACAGCGCTGTCACTCACACACACCTCAGAGTACAAACAGCACCCAAAACACACACACACACACAAAAACATGCATGGCAGTGTGCAGCACAATAACAGAGCAGACAACTTGTTAGTTGTGCTTAGACGGGCTCCTCGACAGGTTTCTCAAATTATTTTTGTGCGTTTGTCCTGGGACCACAAAGACTGTCACTTACACATCACTCCGAGAAGAAAACAGATTATTTTCAACAAAATAACTGCAAGCCAGAGTTTCTTTCTTGTGAAAAAAAAGCTTAAATCCATCACAATTTTCATTCTGAGAGCTTTTTGACTGCATTGAAATGGGAGTCATTGTTAAAGTTGACTCTTATATGTTTAGGTAAATAAATAGGCGGCAGTCGCTCAGTCTGTAAGAACTTGGGTCGGGAACTGGAGGGTCACCAGTTCAAGTCTCAAATCCCAAAGTGGGGACCAGATCTGGAAATTGGTCTGGTAGCTGGAGAGCTGCAAGATCACTTCCTAGCACTGTTTAGGTGCGCTCGTTGTGGTTAGCCCCCTCACTCTGACATCTCTCCGTAAGTGCACGTCCACAGGATCCTGTTGGTGCACGTGTGAGTATTTCAGCCTTCTGTATGTGTGTGTAGCGTCTCAATAACAGAGTGTAAAATTGAATTGCCCCTCGCTTTGTTTGCATTGTTCGTGCCAGTAGCAGTTGCATCAGTGCTATTAGTAAAAGTGTTTGTATTGTGGTGACACAAGTAGTTTAAACAGTGGTTCAGAGATGAACATTTACACGTATAAAAGAGCTTTTTGTGTTACCCACATATCAATAAATGACATCCATACAGTGTGATCTGCTGCATATGATCATTGTATTACACCATCACAGACTACAGCCGAGTGGGAGGGATGCTTATGGCTCTAATGCGTCGTCTTTGTGTGTCGAGTCAGAGCAGTGCGAGCTGATTGGCTGAGCAGCAGCGGGGTGCCCGATGCACAGAGCTGCTGTTTTCATGTCTGCGTGGACGGGGAGTGTTCTCAATCAGGGATTAGACTCACACTGGGCATTATGTCGTGATCCCTTAATTTTTGAAGCATTTAAGAAAAAGGTTTGTGTGTGTGTGTGTGCGTGTGTGTGCATGTGTGTGTGTGTGTGTGTGTAATACAGGCAGTGTACTTGTAGTAAAGCAGCGGGTTTTTCCTGTTATGCTTCATGGTGAAATCCCTGTAAAACTGGACATACAGCAAGTGCAGGTGTGTTGAGTGTGTGCATGTGTTCACCTGCTCCCCTGTGTGTCAGTCATGATGACCTGTGTGTGTGTGTGTGTGTGTGTGTGTGTGTACTGATGGAGGAGGAAAAGCCTGTGTGTGTTGGCTAATGGCGTTGCAGGGAAGATTCACAGCAACAATAGAGCCTCCAGCTCCTCTTTTCTGCCCCCGCACACACACACACACACACGCTCTATTGTGGGGTAATCTCACACTGCCCAGATAAGTGGGTCACTATTTGTACTGGCAGCATACATATGTGTGTGTGTTTTCATAAATAACCATTATTTTTTGTGTTTTTGCAGCTCTGCAGTCACTCAGTGTAGGTAATATCTGCAGAGGATTTATGCGTGGGTGTGTGCGTGTTATAAAGCGTGTATTTACTCTGTGTGTGTGACAGAGGGTCCATCGGGGAGTTGTTGGGGGGGGGTAGCCAAGGAGCGGGCTGGTAGGCGGGAGCTTTTTAGCCATTAGTACTGGTGACACAATGAAAGTGACAAGGCAGAAGGACCTAATTGCACCCTTCTTGTCGTTAGCGATTTGGGGGCAATTTGGCTCTCCCGCTCCTTGAGTGTGTTTGCAACAGTTTGACGCTCTTCCTCACCTTCTCTCTTTCCCACTCTTCTCTCCCCTTCGTTGTCTTTTATTTGTTTTCCCCCCGGGGTTGTTGATTTTGTCGACTTAAAAATAGAGCCCTGCCTGACACTGGGGCAGGGAGGGATGGATGGAGGGAGGGGGGAGGGAGAGGTAGACAGATAGAAATGTACACAGAGTGAAGGAGGGACAGCAGCGTCCGGCCGTCGTTCTCTCTTCGCTGTCTGCAAAGGTGATTGATTGCGGCATTAGATTTTTACTAATTGGCGCCCGTCTGCCTCAAATTCACAGACTTTCTCTTAGATTTGTGTTGAGATAAAGAACTCAAGCTTGACTGGTTGTGTTTGTGTGTTTTTTTCTTCTTCCAGGAAATCAACCATGTTCTGAAAGGAGCGCTGGAGCGGCTGCGCGAAGAAGACCCCCCTGTTCAATACGACCCCCCTTCCAAGATGAGCCAAGTGAACTTCAGGTGAGAGTGTGTGTAGCAGGTGTGTGTGCGTGGACGCTCTAGCTGCAGCAGACAGATCACACCGTAGCTAAGAACGGTGCCGTGATGGAGACGAGGATTAACACTCACAAACAGTCTTTGTTTGACAGCCTGACACTCTGACAGGATTAAACTGTCTCGTGTGTGTGTGTCACACTTTGTGTGCGTGCGTGTTGTTGTGTGTGTGTGAGTTTTGAACAGGTTTACGTCTTCCACCTTATTGGTTCCTGTGAGTACACACTATAAGTAATGTTGTGAAAGTATGAGGACAAGGCGACTCATTTGTGTTGCAGATAACAGATTTAAGATGTGGTATAAGTGCCACATTAAAGGAAAAAACACACACAGAGATTTCAAGAAAGACAAGGTGTTATATTACGAGAATAATCTGGAAGTATTAAGAATCTCAGAAGAGCAGCCAGACATTTATCCTACATGAGGAAGTATCAGTTATTTGTGAAACATTCAAAGGGCTGTGCATCTTCGCTGCTCTCACGATTACAATTATCCTGTCAACGATCCGATATCACGACGTGTTGCATCCTCAGTTTTCTGTATCGCTGCACATGGCTCCTTTTTCATCAATGAAGACATCAGTCAGATGAATATGAACTCCCTTTTTTATTATTTAGTGAGACCAATTTTAAAATCAAAGAAGCCAACCGTTAATTTACTGTTAGTTTAATGTTTACAGATGGTTGACACAGCCCTCCATGCATCCTTTAAGGTTCATTACAAACTGTGAGTTGTACTCTCGGGTTGGATGGCGTGCTCTGGCGACCCGTAGACTCTTACGCTGGTACACCTTTATATATAAGGCAATTCTTGGTCTGCTTCCTCACTACCTCTGTGTTTTTATAATGCAGAAAAGTACCGCACAGTTTTCTTTCTCAGGACATCTTTATGCTCTCTGTCCCAAACACCCGAACAGAAATTGGGAAAAGGGCTTTTTGCGTGTTCAGCTCCCTCAGCCTGCAGAATGACTTTAAACTAAGAAACCGTCCGTTTTTTGTCAAATCTAAGGCCTGAACCACTTGTAATGAGGGAAACTGGCTGATATCATCTCAGACACAAGATGTCTCTTGTAGCTACACTCACTTGTCAGGTGTGTGTGTTTGTGTGTGTGCAGGTGAATGAATGTCCTGAATGTCTTTGTGCTTGAACGTCTCACAACGGCAACCACCGTGTTTGTTTTTTGGGCACATCGCTCTCAGACGTTTGGCATAATGGAAGCTTTATCTTTGTTTCTCCAGGTTGTCAGACATGCAGCACCCACGGCAACAGTTAAAACCTCAATCAAAGCCCTTTATTTCCCTTTTGACGAGGGTAAAAGATGATTTAAGAGCCGATTTCTGCAGCCGAGTGATTCTCCGATTGAAAGTTGTTGTTTTAAAAATAACACTCGGTACTTTGGGAAGGACTTGGCTGGAGTGACAGATGGTGATTTTTCAGCGTTTCACAGTGCAGTGGTGTCTTGTGGTACAATGGAGGCACAGCTCTCACAGATAGTTTGCCGTGCTAACAGATGGTTGGCAGTGGAAGAAGCCACGGTGAGCGAAGCGAGGGCGCATTCTCAGGCTGAGAGTGTGTTCTGTTGATGTAGAGGAAGTCAAGCAAGAGTGGGAGCTCCATCTGTCTCACTCCTCATTGCTCTTATCATGCGTCCCACTGTCCCTCACCTCTCTCTGCCTTTCTCTCTCACCCCCAGTGGAACCACTGTGTTTGTGTTTGTGTCAGTGGGATGCTAAAAACGGGTGAGCGGAGCTATTCTGCATATTAGCGTGCAGCGCTAACAAGCCACTGCTGCCTCTGATGAGCTTGTTTGTGCCGTCGTTAGTTCTTTATGTGAATGTAAATGGAGTGGAGCTGAGTGTGTTTGTGCCACACACACTGAGCGAATACATCACTCAGGATCAGCTTTGTACCTGTGTGCATGAAGTGTGGGTGTCCTGATTGTTTACCAAAGTAAATTCACTGAGTGTGTGTGTGTGTGCATGTGTAATTTAGATGTTACTGTGTTCTCTAATAGATGTAAATGTGATGCATGTGTGTATGTGTGAATTCAATTTAGAGGAATGTGACTGATGGTGTTTGTGAGCATGCAATAGATGTAGCAATAAGAATGCAAATTGTGTGTGTGTGTGGGTGGATGTGTGTGTGTACTGTACTCTGTGTGTGTGTGTGACCCTGGCGGAGGTTAACGAGAGCAGCGCGACAGTGACAGAGGAGTGTGTTCTAATGATCCCAGCTAGTCCTTGGGCTCCCGTACGGGGCTCATAAACCTTGAACTTCTGCAGGCTTTTGTTGGCAGAGCTGTTTTCTTTTTGCATTAAAAGCCATGCAGGGGGAACTGTGCAGAAAACAACACCTGCATGTTTCTTGGCCTCCAACTGAGTTTGCTCTTTCAGGATCGTTCTTCTTTACTGCTTCACTTGCAGCTCAGAGGATGAAGGAGAAAAGTGGATGGCTCTGCTGAGAATGTTTAAAACAAGATCCAAAGAAGAACGAGTAGAATTCTTTTGAAAACACGTCTCAGGATGACGTGGCTCAGATGTAGAGGACTGGAGTTTTGCTTAAACACAACAACAAAGTATTCGCTTCGACACATGAATGTTATTTAAATCATCTCATAGGAAGAAGGCCCAGGTTCTGTCTCCTTGTAGAGGATCCCTGTGTTGTAATGAGAAGTTGGCAGCATGACCAGATGCTGCCTTTCTGGTTCTCAGGCTCCCAAAGAGTTCACTATCCATCCATCCATTTTCTTGCGGTTATCCGAGGTTGAGTCGTGGTGGCAGCACGCGCAGTAAGTCAGGCCAGACTTCCTTCTCCCCAGTAATGTTTTCCCACTCCTCCTGGGGGATTCCAAGGTGTTCCCAGGCTACCCCAGGTTGTAGTTCTCAGGGAACTCCCTAGTGGATACCTAGAGTAGAGATCTTGACTCTCTTTCTGCACCGCCTTACATTTTGATTTTTGGTAGTTTGCACGGACAAGATTGTTCACCTGTACAAAAGGGGAAAATGATGATAAAATAAATCAAGAAAAGTGCGTAATCAAGTGCAAAAATACTGCAAACATTTCTCCACATTCAAAGAGAAGTCAAATGTTTGTCCTCAGTTTTCAACTTCCCAAAATCTGATACTCTTCAGTGACTAATGCACTTTTTTATATACGTTTATATCGAGACAGGACAGTGGATAGAGTCAGAAATCGAGGAGAGAGAGAGGGAATGACATGTGGGACGAGCCACAGATCGGATTTGAACCCTGGACGTATGCTTCGAGGACTATTGCCTCTGTACATGAGGTGCACGCATCAACCACTAGGCTAACAAATGCACTTTAAACCTACTTTACACACCAGTGAAATGCTGCAGGAATAATCCCGTCATTTAACATCTAAAGCAGCTTCATCTTCTTTTTCTTTAGTAGTGTTGTTGTTGTTTCTCTTTCTGTTAAAAGCCACAGTTCAGGACTTTGCAGAGATTATTAGAGGAGCTCATTCTGTTTCATCTTGATCAGCTCTCCTCCATCCGTCTCTCTCTTTTGTATCGCCTGCTCTCGTCTTTTGTCCACCGGCTAGATTGGGTATTTGAGGAGCAGGCACAGATAAGATACTGAGGGGCCACCTGCATCCCTCTAACACACACTCCCACAAAGACGCACACTGTTTCTGGAATACCTGTAAGCTCATTTGTTGCCCTATCTGTACAGCCTGGAGGAAAATGCAAATAGATTTTGGAGAAGTTGCACATGGAAGAGACTGGGAGTGTGTGCGTGTGTGCGGCTGTGTCGTACTGTATGCTGTCTTTGCAGAGCTACTCTGAAAGTGTGATGAGCTTGCCTACCAGTTAATCTGCATGAACTTAAACTAAACTACATCGTGTCTTCCCACAAGAAATGACTGGAACTAATGACTGTTTCAGCTTCTGTTTAATTTGCACATTACTTAAACTATTCATTATGAAGTCTATAAACGTTAAGTAAGTGGTAAAAGCTGTTCATAGTGTCACGACCCGGCTCTGCAGGCCTGACAGAAACATACGGTTTAACATAACGGTGCAAAAGTTGATTACCAAATATACCAAAATCAATAACGGTTCACAACGGGAGTGAGGTGTGTTTGTCACTTAAGCGGTCCGTTTTTTTTCTCAGTACAGTTTGGTTCAGTTCGGTACGGTAAACCCTGACCTTGCTTTTGTTTCCACAGCCAACCGTAATCTTATTTGGTAAGCGGAGTGTAAGCCAGATGGAGATAGCCATGTCAGCTATGAAATAGTGCGACATCATAGCAGTGTAGCCCGCTATTAATTCAACGAAGAAGAAGAAGAACGAGACACAGTAAACAAAAGGGACCCTTTAGCGTCCGATCGGTACCGTTGGCACCCCAACAGAAGGGTACCAAAAAAGTAGGACGGTACAGATCCCTTCTTTTGGTACCATTCCCAACTTTGACGGTGGAAACGCCAATAAATGGGTACCGTACCAAACCGAACTGAACCAGAGCACATGGTGGAAACGGGGCTTTAGTCAGTGGGATGAGGATGGGTGTGGTGACGATGAGAGGCTGAGAGAGAGTGAGAAAGAACAGGGTTACCAAGTTACCAGTTAGTTTTTGCAGACTGCACCGAATAGTGCTGCTTAGTTAGTTAAATTTGTGACTTCATATCCAAGTCTCGTTAAACTTGCACGCCTTTGTTTCCCTGCAGCAGAGACGTAGCTGCATCATGTACTTATCCTTAACAGGTTCATTTTTTGTGTGTGTGTTGTTTTGACAGGTCCATGACGAGGTCAGTGGAGTTTCCAGCTGACTGGGGCCCTCTGGGTATCCATGTCGTCCCCTACAGCTCTTCTCTGAGTGGACGGTAAGCACACACACACACACAGCTACACACAGCTACACACAGCTACACACATCCTCTCATAATTAATGTGACATCCATAAGGAAAGGCAGATGGCAATGTTGACTTATAGACATGCATAAAGAATTCAAGCGCTGGCATGCAGTGATGTGTGTGTTTACCTCCCTGGATTCATATTGACTCTTCAGTCTGTGTGTGTTTCAAGGACCCTGGGCCTCCACATTAAAGGCATCGAGGAGAACAGCCGCGCCAAGAAAGAGGATCTCTTCAAGGAGGACGAGTGCATCGTTCAGATCAACGACACGCCGCTCCAGGACAAAACCTTTGCACAGTGAGTATCCTCGATACAGATTCAGGGTTGAAACTAATGTGCCATCAGAAAGGAGCCATGTCGAGCTGTTTTACTTTACAAAGCTTGTTATGGAATCTATTCAGCTTTTACTATTTGTAGGATTCATATCTCAAACGTAAATCTCTGAAGGTTGGAGTGGTAACCTCATCTTCTCTCTCTGAAGTAGACACTCCTGTCACTGAAACAACTTTCTCCTCTCAGTCTGATATTTTAGACGCCAAACAAGTACCTAAGAGGTGCTAATGAGCTTCTGTTTCAGACTGAGCTGTCAGCCTTCCATCACAAGTTCACTTAACACACCTTTAATCCTTCTAATTCCTATTTTATGGAGGACTAATCACATGCATGAGGGAAGCAGGTTAGGTATTTACTTAAAAAAAAGGACATGCAATGATTTAGTCTTCGAGTGGTCAGTGAAGGCCAGCGCACTAAAGTTTACAGAGTGCAATGAGGAGTCTTCAGATTAGTAATGAACCTCCATGATGGACAGTATCCAAGGATTTAAAGCAGTGAGAAGATGCATGCGTATACCAAACATAAAAAAAACACAGATGCATCTTTAACTTCTTTAAAAGTTGCTGAATATGAACTTTACAAGATATCTTCAGATTCAGCGACCTGTCCTCTAGCTTACCTTCTCTGTTCTCACCTCTTTAAACAGTCCGTTAAGTGGACTTTGTACCGAGGATCTGGCAGGTTGATCACCTGCTTCACATAGAGCTCCTCCAGGAAATGTCTCCATAGATTCAGGGTCGTGTGGACTCTTTACCTGAAGTGGTCATAGCCACTGTGCAGCTGAGATTGTTTGTGGACTGGTGTTTTTGAAGCCTTGAGTCCATCGTTGTTTTTTTAACTTCTTCGTATTTTTGGAGCCAGAAGCCTCTATAATTGGACGAGACATTTGACATGAACTTCTTCACGTTTATCTTGTTTTTAGGTCAACATCTGCAATGGCAGACGCTTCTCTAGCATCCATTTGACTTAAAATGTGGATCATAAGTTGCAAAATGAACATCATGCCTCATTGAGAAAGACTTCAAACTAGAGCTAGAGACCATGTACTTGAAAGTCGGCCCCCTGCTGGCCGTTAGAACAACAGCAGGGTAAAGGCGGTCCTTGATGGCGTCATTCTGAAACAAGAGTCTATGTCTGCTCTCAAGACGAGAGGATCTGCTTCAGAGTCATTAAACTGATTGATTCGTCCTCGTGAAATTGACAGGATGCAATCAGCGAGCAGATTTCACCAAAGAGAAGAAAAAGAAACCATTCTGTCTATTTTTTAATCTGTAAAAACAAGCAGTCGTCTTATGATTGCAGAGTGGGGTTTCTCTCGCTAACAAAGCTGAGCACAGATTATAGCTTGACCTTAAACCAATCGAAACCAATCCTAGAAATAAACGTCTGGCTCTTTTTTTTATGTGTCAGGGATGTAATTAGAGGCTAAAGAAAGCAGAACAATAACATCTTTCTGTGTTTGTGTGCGTGCGTGTTCTACTTCTTACCTGCCACCATTGTTACGAGATATCTCACCTGCCGCTCAGTTTGCCTCCTTTATCAGCAAAAGACAAATCCTTCTCATTGTGTGCCTTTACTATCTCACCACCACATCTCTGCTTTCTTTCTGTCTGTCCCTTTCCTAATTTTCTCCTCCTCGTCCCCGTCCTCACTCTATTCTCTCCGTCCTCTCTGTGTGTCGGAGCTGAATGGGTCCATTTAACTGCGTCCCACTGTGTTGTCTGTGCCGTGTGGATGTTGTGCTGATGGTAGTCTATTAAAGCTGCAATAGAGGCCCGCTGTAAGGTCTCTCCCACATCTGATAGGGACCACGGTGTCCCAAACCAGCTGGAGGAGTCACTCTGTGCTCCATCCAAATGGAAAACACAGCTCCATTTACGATGCACAAGCCGTTCTCCTTCTGTGTGCCGCCTGACTTTCTCCCTCTTTATAGTGTTCCTGAAGGCAAATTGGCACTGTTGGCTTTAGTTTTGTGCTGCATGAAGTGGCAAAAATATGATCATTATAACTTTTTCAGTACTAAAATGGGATTATTTGAGCGATCAGCTAGTTTGAGGAGTACCCTGATATTGACCGAGGCTTGAAAATAAAACAGGCTGTTTATTATTCAATCTGTTAGCAGGCGAGCAAGTCGTCCATGACACGTTTTTAAGGTTGTGCCCCCCCCCATGCACAGAGGATTTTTATCCTCATCGCAGCAGCCGTGTATTCGGCCTCGGCCATCGCCGCTGCATGTCATCGCCCACTCTCTCCTCCCAACATTTCCTGTCTCTCTTCAGCTTTCCTGTCTAATAAAAAGGATCAAATATAACAAAACAAAACGACTATTTAAACCATCAGAAACAAAGAATTTCACATCTCAAATGCTTTCCTGCAGACACATGACATGCTGCAGGATTCATCCGGCGTGCAGTTTATGTACGCGCTAAACTCTGCATGCTAACAGGCTGTTGTTGAGATTTCTTCTGCCTGATATTCAGAGCAAGACTGAGATGTGTATTTGCAATGTGAATTTCTCATTCCTTCATTTGACCTCTCTGTCCCCAGGTCTCAGGAAGTTTTCCGCCAGGCAATGAGCTCCTCCTCTGTACGTCTAGAAGTCGTCCCTGTGGGCAATAAGCATCGCTACGAGAAGAGCCTAATCGGACAGCTCTTCGATGGCAAAGAGGCCGCTGCTAAAGCAAAGAGTCCCATGGTGGTCCGGGCTAAAACGGAGCCCCAACCAGAACCCAAACAAGAACCGAAACCGATCACCAGACTAGAAGTGAGGCAGCCGGATACACGTGTGAAGACTCCGGAGCACGCTGCGATAAATACGCCACCTCCGTTGCCTCTGTCCGGCCCCGTGGAGAGGGTCTCTCCTGCACCTCCAGCCAGAGCAGGGAGCTCTTCACCATCTCCCAACACACGCAGCCAGAGCCCCCTGACCAGTAAGAGCCCTGTTCTGTCCAGCCTGGCCAACCTGGCCAACAAGAAGGGAGGCAAGAGGATCAAAATCGACCTGAAGAAAGGTAAACAGGCAGCCTCGTGTTCTTGATGTGGGGTGAAAATGGAAGCACACACGGCAAGCCTTTAAAGCAAGAGTCTTAGACCGTGTCCTCAGATCATTGGCTAACTTTACCTTAAAACATGATAGCAGCTTTTTTCAACATATAGTGTTGAACTGAACAGACAGGTCGCCAGGGGGGATACAACACAGCTTATCTGAACTTCCTGTTAAGGGTTACTCTCCCAGCTGTCCCGAGCAGGAGGAGATGCTGGAGCACGATAATTCATCCATCGACAATTAGAAATGATCATCTTATACATGACATATGAAAGCACTCATTTTAGCAAGAGCGTAGTTCATGGTTCAGGTGGTTGTGGGGACGACACAGTCCGATGGTGGTGGCTTGGCGTCAGGGACGTCGGGTGGTAGTAGTGCCAGATCACCTCGATGAAGGTTGGGGGAGCTCCGTCTACTCGAGAGCCCGGCTTCTTGACGAGGCCTCCTGTGCTTCTAACACACTGACGCCAACAAACAGCGGCACAAGCCTTCAAATCTCTTATGATTTGAATTTCACATTTCAAAAAGAGCAATGCTTGCATAAGGTACAACTCACACACTCCTATTCCTAGATAGTAAAAATGATCCTTGAGGATATCTGAGCTTATTTACAGTCTTCTTCCACATTTCTTTTTCTTATCTCATAAGTGAACTCAAATCTCCTGAGCGGCTCATTTGGAAATTCTAGATGTGATATTTCCCCCTAGAACACGGATTTATTTGAGGTATCGATTTTTGGAAAGAACGCTCATCCCCCTGAAAGAACATTAAGTCAATATTGAAAGTAACTTTTCATCGTGAAGACATTTTCCATTTCTTAAGGATAACCTCACAGACCATGCGTCTTTTAGATTTGAACCCAGCCTGAATCAGTCTGGCTTCCCGGCCGCCTTATCTCTTATCCCTCTCAAACACATCCGTGCAGGAGCTGCTGATGTGGTGATAGCACTGGAATAGCTTCTTTGGGCTGTGAATAGGCTCTGTTCTAGCAACCTGTAGTGTTACGGGGCATTGAAAAGGATTGCTGTAATTGGGCTGCATGCACACGCCCACACACACTCGCTACAGGTGCCCAAAGTAAAAGCCGGAGACACTCAGATGAAAGGATGGAAGAAAAATGGGCTCCACACCTTTCAGCTGCAGCTCAAAGCTTCTCTCTCCTCCTTTTTATGGTCTCTTTTTGTTCCCAGCACCTTTCCATCCCTCCTATTTTATTCTCCTTCTCCTTCTCCCTCCATCTTTCTATTGTTTGATTTTGTTCCCCCCGTCTGCCTCGATCCCTTTCACTCGATGCAAGATCAGAGCGGGGGATATTATGGGGTTTCTAACACCCTCTCCCTTGGCAACAGGCTCTTTTCTCTCCGTGATTGACAGGCGGTGAGGTTTTAGGTGCGCTAATGTAGGGCAGGCAGAGGCTTAGCTCGGAGACCAGATAGCATCGCTCACCGCCTTTAGTATGCCACGCCGGCTTTGCTCACACACACACACGCACACACACACACACACACACACACACACACACACACAGAGCGTGGCACATTTCACTCATGGCTTGGGGCTTGTGAGGCCGTGAAAAAGGGAGAGGGTGGAGGCTCTGGGGGCTGATGGCTCATGCTTATGTGTGTGTGTGTGTGTGTGTGTGTGTGTGTGTGTGTGTGTGTGGCCCCTGAAATACACACAGACACACTTGTAAGTGTATACACACAGATAAAACCAAGCTCACACCCACAAGGAAAATCTTTGTGGAAATCACGTTGCATCCCCAGGGAGGGAAGCTAGAGAAGGGAATAATATCTCTCAGGTTCTTCTCTCTCTCTCTCTTCCCCCCCTCCGCCTCCACCTTCCTCCCATCTTCTCCCTCTGCCTCCCTTCATCAGCCACCGTTCAGCCTGCTCACACGTGAAATTAAAGGCAGAGTCTGTCTAATCCGGCTCGGAGAGAAGCCTTCTCCCGGCAGCTCAGAGGATGAGCCAGGGAACAGCCCCCCCCCCCCTTCAGAGGAAAGCAGGCTCTTAAACAAAAGTTAATGTGGTTTAAGCTGTTAAAACTGTGGACCAGGTTCGTCAGGACAAGAGAGGGGAGAAGCTCGAAAAGTGAACGAAAAGAGAGCCAAGAGGAACATACATTTAAAAATGTCTTAAAGTTAATAAATTAAAAAATCTTCTTTTCCTCCAGGTGCAGAGGGTTTGGGCTTTACCGTTGTTACCCGAGACTCCTCGGTCCACGGACTGGGGCCGATCCTGGTGAAGAACATCCTATCCCGCGGCGCCGCTGTCAAAGATGGCCGCCTGCAGCCGGGAGACCGCGTCCTGGAGGTAAGACAGCCTGTTGTTTCTCCACTTTGCAGAGCATTTGCAAAACTGATGTACGGTCGTTTTTTAAAGGCACGGCGTCAGCTCTGAAGTTTTCACAACACATTACAAATAAAAATGAATCAGTCAGCACGGCACAAAATTCTTCCTGTTCCACAGATCAAACCTGGAAAGCAAAAATGTGAACACGTGACTTTATTGGAGTAAAAACATTGATTTGCTTTCGTTGTTATATTTTATACTTGAAGATATTAACCACATAGAAAAACAAATTCTTGAGAAGTATGATGTGTGGCACCTCCGACATGTTTTCAGACATGTCAACAGGTTATCTGTCAGGACGCCTGAATGACTCATAACCCGCCTTAAGCTAAACTTGGCATTTTCAGTTACGGAGGATAACCCGAGCAGCTGAAATATAAAGCCTGTTAGAGCCACAGCAAATACTGTACTGGCTTGTAGATCTTTGGTAAACACGACCTGTCGCCCAGGAGGGAAAGTTGAAATGATCCTACAAATCCTGTGTTGTTTTGATCCACGCTTGGTGCAGTTTGCCTTAATGCATCTTACATTTCCAGTTATAAACCTTTTTTATGAGCACAGAAATGTAGAACATGAAGTATCTTACGGTGTGCTCATTCTTCTGACTACTCAAAGCGCTTTCACACCGCAGGTCACAGCTACACATTCACACCCTGATGGTAGAGGCTGTTGTATACAGTGGCCATCAGTATTAACTCATCCATTCATATACACTCGTATGTCGCTGATGAAGCAGCGGGAGCAAGTCGGGGTAAAGTGTCTTGGCCAAGGACACATCGGACATGTGGCTGCAGGAGCTGGGGATCGAACCCCTGAGCCCCCTGACATTCCGGTTTAGAGACAAAGACTCTACCAACTGAGCCACAGCCGCCACAGCAGGGCAATCAAAAAACACAAGTTAGACCACATGTTTACTCAATGTTGGGACTTTTTTTGGGGGGATGACATGCAGCAAAGGGTCGAGGTCGGATTCGATCCTACGTCCACTGCGATGAAGACTATAGCCTGCGTACATGACCGTTAGGCTGTCCGGCGCCCCAATGTGGTGAGCGGGAGACGCTTCACAATCACCTCGCTGTAGGCTCCGTCTACTCGAGAGCCCGGCCTCTGCTGCCGATGTCATCCTACGAACATATTTCACTGTAGAGATCTTTAGTCGAAATTCTTTGTACAGAAGAAAAAGTCCGCTTGAAGGTTATGAAGAGTTGTGTAGTATTGAGGGAATGTGTTTTTTCTTCTTCTGCCATTTCCTTCTAACTCTCTAACATCTTAAGTGTCGTCCTCTCCGAGTGTAGTTTGATACGTGTTACTGAAGCTCTGCCAGTGGATTACACACCTTGCTTTAATCTACTCCCCTGTGCGTTTGTTTTCTCCTCTGTTTTGTGCGTAGGTGAACGGAGTCGAAATGACAGGCCGCAGCCAGGAGGAGCTGGTTGCCATGCTGAGAAGCACCAAGCAGGGGGAGAACGTGTATCTGGTGGTGGCGCGGCAGGAGGACATCTTCCTGCCTCGGGAACTGGTAAGAGAGTGTGAAGATGCAGAAAACACACAGCTGGCTGAACCTCCACAGTCTACCCGCCCCCTCTTCTTCTTTGCTCTGTCAGCTTCTCTCTCTTCATGGTCGTCACTTTTTCTGTCTCCTCCTCCTCTTCGTTTCCCTCTTTCCTTCCTCCACATTGTGCCACATTTTCCTCTTTTTCTCCCCACTTTTCGCTCTATGCCCTTGTGCCTATAAACACCCCACACACGGACGCACAAAACAAACACACCCAGAGCACGCTCCAGCCCTTCCTGTCCCTCTTTGGTTTGTTGACACAGCCATGCACGAGGAAGTCGCACACATGCCACAGCAGCCCTGCAGGAAACATGCTAGCATGTCCACGCATGTCGGCACGCCGCGAGTGTTAAGTGACCGTGTACCTGCCGACTCTCACAGAGTCACAGGTCAACATCAGGGCTGTGGAACCAGGGACATTTTATCAATAAACACACACTCTTAAACACACACACACAGCCAGGTGGCCTTGTGAAAGTCAGCCGCTCTCTGTAAATGATGTTTTCGCTCTGTTCTCTCCCCTCTGTCCTCTGCGGTTATTCTGATGATTCCCTTTCCGTTACTTCAAAGAGCTCTGAAAAAGGCGCACTGGGCCTTTGTAGTGACTGATGCATATTCACACCTGGAGTTTTGCTGCGCACACACTCAAGCAGACAAACTCCTTAACACCTAGTCCTTGATAAAAACTTGAACACTTGTGCTCTCACACACACGCACGCACATGCACGCACACACACACGGTCTTTAAACATCCAAGTTACTGCTTCCCAAAATAGTTTGCCCTCATTAATGGCCCAGCAGTCTTGGCATAACAAGTGCACTTTGAAGAGCCTCTACAGTTTTCATCTAACACTTGCTTGTATTTGTGCATTAGAGACTTAAAGAGGGAGAGGAGGGGGGGCGAGGGGAGAGAGAAAGAGAGAGAGAGAAGGAGGCAGAATGAGAGAGAGCCTTCACTCCTGTCTCTGTTGAAGTTGTCGGTGCCCCCTGTGAGATCTGGCCCCCTTATCTCCAGCACAGTCCTCAAACCTCAAAGACAGTTTGATGTCCCCTAAGTGCGCGCACACACACATATATATATACCCTCACATATTTACAGACATAACAACACACGAGCACTCTAGAGAGAGTCTGCGTCATTGAATCTAGATGTGCAAACCCTCCAAAAAGCGATGGATTACATAAAAGAACAGATGCAGTCACTACCAGAGAGAGAGAGAGAGAGTTCCAGCGGCAGACAAGGGCAATCAACCTGCAATGGGGAAAACATGCTGCAAATTTAGATACGATGCAAATGTAAAAACACATGCAAACGTCCAGAAAAGGAATGCAACGTTAAGCTGCAAAACAACTGCATCAACAGCAAGCACAATAAACAATGCAAAGTCAAGAACACTGCAAAACCAACCACGTCAGCCAAAGTGCTCCACGCCTTTCAGGTCTTTTTGTGCCTTATTGTAGAGACAGAGTCAGAAACCTGGGAGATACAGAGAGTGGAGAATGACAAGCAGGAAAGGAGCCACATGCCGGACCCGAACCCACGCCGCCCGCCTGGAAGACTGTAGCCTCTGTACATGGGGCGCACGTACAAACCACTAGGCTACCAGCGCCCCAACAACAACAGATCTAAAGTCCCATTTTAATCAAAAACTGCAACAAGTGAACGAGAGAGAGAACAACGTTTGAGTACATTTTAGACAGTCAGCAGGAGTTCGCCTGTGATGTTTGGTTTCTTAAAAAAAACGACGTACACATTTCTGAGTGCCAAGGAATTCCCTTTTTTGTTGCTGTGGTATCCGAACATATATTGTGAATTGTATTTAAATTTAAAAATCTGGTATTACGACAACCGTGGGAGAAAGTGAGAGAGACTTCTGTGCATTTGCAGAATGATCGATGTTAATGCAGTAGTTGTTTTTTGCAGAGCGAATTTTTCCATTTGCAATTTTGTTTTGGAGTTTTGCATGTGCTGGTGTACTTGCATGATCATTTGAGCCTCTGTCTGCCCCCTCTTGTATAGTTCATCATCATTCAAACTAGCTAAATGAGTACATGCAAGAGCCTGCACACACCTACTCACACACAGGTAATATACACACCAGACAGACACACAACGAGGGATCGCATCCCCTCCTTTTTGAAAAATCTACACATTCCTTAAAAACACCCAAAAGAAGGATTTTTGTCTCTCTCCTCCCTCGCCTGTTTTTAATTGCTCCACTTCTTCTCCCGCTGCTCTCAAGTAGTAAATTGTTGTGGAAATGTATGAGGAGCGCTTGCAAGGAGCGGCTCACTACGATTGAGTCGCACAAAAGATGTAATGATGATGGAGACGCATTAAGCCGACGTGGCCATCTGCCGTTCCCAAAAATGTCTCCTTTGTAGGTGTCTGTCTGCACATAAATATTTATCACCGTTTTAGGGCGCTGTGTCATCTTGTAAAAACTGCCGTTATGTATCCACAGAACCATGGTGGTATTTGTTTAAAAAATAAGCATCAGATGCAGATCAGCAATTCATTATCGCACTTTTACATGAAGGATCTGCTGAGATTAATTGGCTGAAAAACAATTCCGAGTTTTCCTTGAGTAACCTCGCTGTTGCTGCCACAGACAATTAATCCACAGTATCAGTTTATTCGCATAAATCAAGGTTTAACTCGCTCTGCTTGACGCTTGAGTTATTCTAAAATGGAAAAAAAACAACGTCACTTTGGATATCTGGAACCATTCATGACACATTTAAATGAAATGATCTGTAAGTAGTGGCTGATTACCTGATCACAATCTGATTATTTGCCTGCAGGAGGAAAGCCCCACCTGCCTCTCTGCTGTGGATTAAACCTAAAAAAGCCTCTCTTAAAATCGGACTCACTGAAGAAAAGTTTGCTCATACTTTTATCTATCCCTGAAAACTCAAACAGGTTAAGAGATGAACAAGAGCCTGGTTAAAACGTCTCGATTCAGCTCAAAAGCACGTATATATTTTTAGAAACGTTTGGGTACGGGGCATGACAAAGACTCCAGAGGGAAAGTATCAGTCAAGGCGGTATGGAGAAAGAAAGAGAAAGATCATTACTCACAGGGTCGCGTCCTTGTATCCAAAATAATTAAATGTAACGTGTGACTGAACCTGAAAGTGACACTGAAATAAATAAGTCCAGAGAAGCTGGCTGTTGTAGATGAAGAGAGTATTAGTAACATTAAGGATAAAGTGTGTGCTTCAAATACAGCCCCAGCTCTTTCACAGTTCCTCCTTAAAGAACAGAGACAGAGCTCTGCAGCCTGCAGCTCCATTCACATGCCTTACCTCAACTTAAAGGGAGGTAACTTCAACCTCGGGCTCGTTGGAGAAAGGGACTTCTCAGGTGCAGAGTAACATCTTACCAGCTCTGCTTTTGGAAAAATGTTAAATCTTATCGTATCCTATCGTATCTTAGTTTTCTTATCCAGTCCAAATTTCCCAAGAGGGATAATAAGGTGCATCAAGTCGTACGTATTGCACCATATCAGACCCAAACGTATTGCAGCGAATCATATCCTATCCTTCATTATTTACCAAAGGTATCGTATTGTATGGAACACAGTACAATACGTGTCGTTCGTATAAGAGGTGTGACTCGAAAACCATGTGTGCATGTCACTGCATAGATCAACAGCTGTTACAAGAGGAAGTACGGACAGTGGACCTCATCGCTCCCTCTCTCTCTGCTGATGTGATTCTGCAGGTTTTGCTGCGTCTTATCTCTCGGCAGGAGTCGAGAGGACGTTTTTGTTAACCCTGATTCATGCTTCTTGCGGTGGGCGCGGTGCGGACGGCGCGCACGGTCCCTACGACTTTCAGGTCGTTTCATACTGATTGCGGTCAGAGCGGCCTGAAGAACGGACCTCTTCAGTAGTCCTGCGGAGCCGTGAGGTCCTCTTGCGCTCCCTCTCCCCCGCTCTCTCTCGCTCTCTTGTGCTTGCAGCAATTTTATGAATAAATGAAGAATTAAATGAGAACAGGTTGGAAATATAGGCTACTTGGGCGGCCCAGACGTCCTGCACCGTCTCGTCTCGTTTCTTTCACCGTTTCATATCGTGTCGAATTGAACCGTAATATGTGTCATTATATCCAAAATAAAAAAAACGTTCTATAAAATCAGAGAAAGTTCTCTTTAAGCACCTGTGACCTGTTTGGTAACATTAAAAAAGCGTTCACAGTAAAATAAAAGAGACGTGCTCAAAAATGATCGAGAGAACTGTAATTGATCCCAAATCAGATTTCTGAAAAACTAAAAGTCTTCCACATGTTGACGCCTTCAAACTCAGGGATCACTAAAGCTGTTTAATTTCATCTTGCTGGAGACAAAAATGTCTGTTCCAAATTTCATGGCAGTGCATCCAAATTTAATCTGGATATATCCGTCTAAGCCAAAATAGCGGTCTGACCAACTTGCCAAGATTGCTAACCAAAGCGTTCTGCAGCTTCATGGCTAAAAATAAGTGAGAGGAGAGGGAATATGACTGACTGTTTGCACGAGTTATGTTTTTTATTGCACAGAGGCGGATTTTTAAGTGAAGGACACTTGGAGAGTAGAGGTCAGCTCGTCATGCCGGATGCAGCAGCCCTGGAGATGGTCTGAATTTTGCCAAAAGACGCTTCAGAAGTGACTGACGCAGCAGTTTGAACCGAGGTTGAGGTTTCTGTTCCTTCTGCTCCATCCTGCTGCCAACCTACAAGATTTATATCCTCTCCTCCAGAACTCATGTAGTCTTTTTTATCCCTCTTGTACAAGTAAAGTAGACTTTTAGAGGAACTAGCTGAACTGCTGATTGATTAATTTCAATAGAGCGGGTATTGATGTTTCATGAGCAGCGTGAGGTTGTGTGAAAGCGCTCAGTCGTCAGCGCTGTGAGGCAGAGCGGTCTCCTTCAGTCAAAAGAGCAACAAAAGCCTGCGAATTAGCCACGTCGTTAGGGTACAAAAGGAGGACGATTTTCTAGCCCATCTCCTGTACTCTCAGAGTAATTAAAAAGTGATAACTTCTAATCACAGTTTCACTCCTGTCAGCGTTTCTGAGTCTCTCTCCAACCGATCTCATTATTTCACTGGGCCTCGTTTTGTTCCAGAGATTCTTTGTGATGTGGAGTTTTTGTGGGTTTCGGCTGGAGTGGATGTGCGTGTGTTTGTGCTGCAGAATTATGAGTTTTGCCAAGGACAGGATGGAGGGTCAATCTGCACATGGGTGACCCTCAAACCTAGGCCAGATCACAGGAAAGGAGGGTCGTCAGGCAGAGAGTGACTTTGCTTTGTTGCCTCTCTGTCTGTCTGTCTTTTTATTCCAGTTTGAAGCTCGTCTTCCACTTTCCATTATCCCCTCCCCCTCCCCCCCTCCAACACCCCAGATTTATCCCTCAATCAGTCATTAAACTTCCCTTTCTCTTCGTTGCGAGGTAAAGGTGTAAAGCGGCGAAGATGCAGACATTAAGGCGATTAATTGGCAGCTCTGTCGTTGCCTCCGAGCACGCCGAGATCTCATCTTAATTGAATGTCGCTCTCACCGTTAATCCCGCCGCTTTGAAACCCCCCATTTAGAAATCCTCCTCGACAAAAGGCTCTGTGTAATCGCTGTGTATCAACCCCCCCCTTTTCCTCGCCACCCACCCCGGGGAAGGAAAAAGCTCCTTTTTGTCTCCTCATTTGGGTGTTGAAGAGGGTGGTCTCCCCTGGCTAAAAGCTTGTTAAAGAGCCATTGCTAAAGGGCTAATATTTGGGGGAGGAGGGGTCACAGAGTGGAGCCACGAGGTCTCAGACACCCTGGGGACACAATCTGCCCCCAAGGTAAGAGCATTAAAGGGGATACTGGAGTGTGTGCGTGCCTTTGGACCACCGCTGAGATTCACTTTGTTGTGTAAATAGATCTGAATCAGCAGCGAGAGACAAAAGATAAACAAGTTGACACCGTGAGACTTTGCTGTTTCATAACTTTCCAATATCCTCCTCGCTTTGATGAAGCCACCTTCACCTCGTGTGTTATTGCAGCTCGATCACAGAGGTATTTAAAACCTCCCAGGTTGCCACCTGAGTCCTCTCAAGTGTCTCTCAAGCAGGAAGTAGCGGATTGTCTTTGTAATTCCTCCGGTTTTGAGTTACAGCGCTCTGAAACGCCTTGTTGATAAAAATAAGCCCCGACTCAAAGCCGTCCTGGGTTATACTGAAATAGAAATGGCTTCCATGACTTTCGAGGGAAGAATTGAGCTTCATTTTCTTGTTATCATCACATCAAGAAAGTGAAGATGAGCCCACAGCTGAAAGACGATCGTCACTCAGGTTTTTACAGATTTAAAAATGTGTTTTTGTCAAGATGGATGTAAAACAAAACTTCAGAAATAAAGTTTTATTGGCGGTATTTTGATTTATATTTAGTAGCTGCACATAAACAACGTGTTTCATTTTTTAAAACTTGACTAGGATGTGTGACCCTCCCTGTGCAGAATGACGTATCAGCAGACTTTTATTTTGAAAGGTAGAGGAACAAAGCCCGCTGTAATGCGCCGTACGCAACATAGAACAAAGCACAACCACGACTTTCAAAACTTTTACATATCTGGCTTATTAATGGATCATTGTATGAAAATATTTATTTATACTGGCTGTCTTTAATGGCTGTTTCACATGTAGAATGTACAAAGTAAGAGGCACTGAATATAGCAGCCTTCCGGGGTCACCGTGTCTCGAAGGCTGCCGTCTTCAGCGCCTCTTACATTTTACCGTGTTAGCTTTTTGAATGTATTTTGTCCTTTTTGTGTCCTGTTACGCCTTGAATGACTTACTCCTAAACAAACCTGAAGGCAAACTTGTTTTTGAGACGAGTGTGGGGCAGCTGTGGCTCAGTTGGTAGAGTCGGTCGTCTCTTAACTGGAAGGTCGAGGGTTCGATCCCCAGCTCCTGCAGCCACATGTCCGATGTGTCCTTGAGCAAGACACTTAACCCCAAGTTGCTCCCGCTGCTCCGTCGGCGGCGTGTGAATGGGATTAGTTACTTCTGATGGTCTCACTCTAAGCAGCTCCGCCATCAGTGTGTGAATGTGTAGGTGTGACCTGCGGTGTGAAAGAGCTTTGAGTTGTTAGAAGACTAGAAAAGAAATATACATGCTCAAACTCAAGTCCATGTAGAACCCTAAACTCGAGGGCATAAAATTTCAAAACAGTAGATTTAAGGTTATTCGCACTAAAAAGGTTATTTGTGATAAATCCTTTAACACACTGTAGCTGCAAAAGATTAAAAAATAAGTCTTCTTGTAAAGGTTGTAAGTACCTTGTGAGGCACTGACTGATGATGTCATCATGTATCTAATATCTGTCGTGCTCTAATTAATACTCGCTAAGTCGTCATCTGTTTTTAATGCAAAATGAAAGCGGTGACTAAATACCGTGGGTCAGATCGGCTCCTTCTGAACGTCTTGACTGTGATTCAGACACCTTCCAGGTTTCTCTCCGTGACTGGAGCTCTGACTCACACTTCGGATGCGGAGTAGCCCTTCTTGGCCTTGAGGTTTTTAACAGGCTGCTGTTTCAATTAAGCACCTCGACGAAGCAGCGCCGAGCACAGCTGACAGACGGAGACAGAATGTGAGGGGACGGAGGATCATAGCGATGTTGAAAGTGTGAGCACCCACAACATTAGACCGGAGGACATAAAGACTCCCACGTCCCTCAGCACTGTGCCAAGATGAGGGAGGGAACGTGAACATGGATTTCTTGATTCATTGGCGGGTGAGGTGCCTGATGTAAGCTTCAGCAATCCTGGCATTGGTGCACGGCTCTTTTACAGCTGTGACAAGTGGTATGGCTGGTATGTACATATTCTTCTTGGCCTACATAAGCTGTGATGTGCAATCAATGAAAACATCTTCAAGTGCATTTTGGCTGCAATCACCGTGGCCTCTGTTTTGCATGTGATGTGCTTGCAAGATGTTGTCTTTCCTGGATCCAAAATAATTCCAAAATGGCCGAAATGCTTCTCCTTTTCTCGCAGGCTGTATTTAAGAGTGGATGTAGCCTCTTGTTTTAAGTCCCTGAAACCAGTTTTCTTTCTAAGAGCCAGTAGGGGGCACTGGCTGCTCAACTGGCAGCAAAAAAGTGATTCTATGAAACCAGTTAAGAACTGGATCCTACGTCCCACTAGGGCTGCAAAATAAGACCCTGTGTCCACCTGGCATTCTTTTGCGGGCCAAAAAAAAGCGCTGGCTGTTCGCTCGGTGCACTTGGATGAATCGCTGGTGCGCTGAGAAAAGCGCTGCACATGCATCTTGTCTCTATGACAACGGCCGCTGTATGACCGACACTGCTCTGTCACTTTTAACTGCATGTTTTACATGCAAGATCTTTTCTTCCCCTTCACTTTGAGCGTCAAACGGCGGATGCTTGCCCTCCTACTTATTCACGATGATGAGCTTAGCGAGCGAGGAGGATGTGGGTCCAGGACTCGATCCATAGGAGACAAAAAACGGATCTATATCATTGGCTAGTTGAAAAGATCGACGGTGACTTCTTAAAAGTTTAATATTTCCAACGGAAAGCGTGTAGTGCTCGAAAAAAAGGACGCTGAGGGCTGCGCCTCTTCTCTGGGTGGTCGCCTGCTGCTGCAAACAATCTCTCCTCATTAGGCTACATCCTTTTGACATTTTTCATGGAGTACAAAGTAGTCGTCATCTGGAAGCCTTTTGAATGGTTTGCTGCCACGACAAAGATGTCGGCATCTGCAAAGACCCAACTCACCTGTGCCACCATCCATTCAAACTCCCTCCGTCTAGCGAAAGACACAAGGCCTCTTCCCGCCTTAAATAACTGCCTACCCTTATTTTGATAATTGCACATATAGAGCGTACTTCCTCCACTGCTGCTGATGTGCCGTTATGTTTTTGTTGAACTGATGGAGAGCTGCAAACTCTTTTTTGTTTGTAGACTATCGAATGTGTTAATTGCACTTTTTATTTTGATCTGTGATGACGATGAATTTGTATTGTTTGCACTGATTCCTCCAGAATTCCCTTCTACCTTCTCTTTCTTTACGAGCCAGAGTGGAGTTAAAGTGGCTTTTAAATCCTGAAATCAATCACCTCTATGTCCTACTCTAGTCACAAAAAGAGCAGGAAAATAAAGAAATCCGTGCATGCACTCACACCCTCTTAACCCTCCATCCCTCCTCTTGGAAGAAAAATAAAAGCTTGATATTGAGGTGGTGCTGAAGCCCCTCTTCTCCCTGGGTGACTGAACCTGGCATTTTATTCCTCCTGCTCTCCATTTTACCGTCCTCTAATGACAGACATTTTCCCTTTTTTTTTTTTCCTTTTGTCGCCTTTTGTCTCCCTCCTCCGTCTTATTTTTCGATGCCACGGTTGCCGCCGCCACGGTCATTTTCTCCACGTTAGATGGCAGTGGGTGGGCGATGGATGTAGATGGAGACCTGTGGAAGGGGAGAGGAGGGAGAGGAGTACAGTAAGGTTTAGAGATTACGATGAAATGTAAAGAGGGAGGAGGAGGAGGGGAGTGTGAATGAGAAGAGCGGGGTATACCTCAGGGAAGGGATATTACTTTTAAATGCTCCTCTGCGCCTCCAAACTCCCCCCCCCCTTGTCCTCCTCTTCTTTCCTCCCCCACTGTGCTACAGGAAGAGGTATGAAAAGGTTATTATGTTTCCTTTAGAAATGGCGTGCTCTCCGTCTGTGCCTTTCATCTCCAAATGGAATAACCTCTCTACAGTCGCTTTCTTCTCCTCCTCCTCACTACACCTTCGTCTCTCTGTCTCCTACGTTACACCTGCTCCTCCGCTCCTCTTTTTCTTTCTCCTACTTTCTATTTTCTTCCCCTCAGCCGTCTTCCATCTGACTCTTTAATCTGTTGAGCATAATCATGAAGCTGTAGGAGCGTCAGTGCATTGGATACGGTGCTCGTTCCTCATTCGTCAGTGATCATACACAGCACTTATTATGTAAAGCAGGTAAAAGGTGTTTGTATGAAGAGGCTTTTCCTGTCTAGAATCAGAGCTTTTTACAAAACACTTCAAGAGAACTTGGGTAAAAGTCTTAAACACGACTTAAACCTGCTGTCGTCTTTTATTTCAGAAAGGCGAGGAGGCGGGCAGTCTGGTGTACGAGGACGGCAGGGAGCAGCTCATGTACGAGGTGCCTCTTAATGAAACGGGCTCGGCTGGCCTCGGGGTCAGCCTGAAGGGAAACAAGTCCAGGGAGACCGGGGAGGACCTGGGCATCTTCATCAAGTCCATCATCCATGGAGGGGCCGCGTACAAGGTAACGAAGAACTCAGCTGTTGTTTGCAGCTGTCGCAACAGAAACCTTTTTGAGAAGACAAACAGAAACATCTGAGTTTAGTGTCTGAATGTCAAGTCAGATGTTTGTATCTTGTCTTTAGTTCTTATGTTGTAAATGGAGCCGCTGTGATGCAGGACGAACGTCAGACTTTCAATCAGTGGATATCTAAAGGTTAAACCTGAAGCGTGCCGTCCAAATTCTGTTGTACTTATTTATTTTTATTTGATAGGACATCTTTAGAGAGGCAGGAAACGCTGGGGGGGGGGGGAGCGGGGGACGACACGTAGTAAAGGGCCGAGGTCGGATTTGAACCCGCGCCCGCTGCCATTGAGGACTGAAGCCTCCGTTCATGGGGTGCGCAACACAACCGCTCGGCTATCGGCGCTCCTGTTGAATTGTCGACTTGCAGATCAGTTTGAGTTTTGTATTTAGATGTTGATGTTACGAACAGAGCCTTGCACATGGATGGATCTCTGTTTGAAGATTTCTTTAAAGTCCTAAAATGCCCGGGGCCTAGTGGTTGGTTCACGCGCCCCGTGTGTAAAGGCTGAAGTGTTTGAAGCGCGTGGCCTGCTCCTTGCCTGCATGCCCCCCCCCTTTCAAAGGACTCTTTGAAAGAGTCCTTAAAAAACATCAAACATGAAGAAATGAAGGACGCACTATAAGAGCATCCGTGCTTCCTCTCTGTGCACGTGTGTTCAGATTCTTGTGACTCGGTGTAATTAGTGATTCTTTAATTATTATTTTATGCAGAAGCACTACTCCTACAGAAACGGGACGTTTTTAAACTCATTTAACTTTTATATAAAGCACAATATCAGGAGTATGTGAGGACTCTAACCGTACGCCTAGAGGCTCCTTTAAGCACGTAACTATGCATTATATGAGACGTATCCAAGGTAACGGTCGATTATGGAGGATAGATGGAAGCGAGAGGGGGAAGCAGTTTCATCTAAACACAGAAATGGTGTTCTTAAATGTTTGTGAAGAGAGGTTATTATGCACACAAAGCCGTCAAAGTTTGTTGACAGAAATGTGAGTTGAGTAAGAAAAGGAATGTTCCAGCACGTGGAGGTGCACACACTGCTTTCCTTCCTCTTCTCTCTGATGTCTCTACTCTTATCTCCTTCCTTTGTGCTTCTCGCACCTCCATCTCATTTCCTGCCTTTCTCCGATTCAACACCTCCCCTCCCTTCTCCGTGATCTCTGACCCCCATTGACCTCGAACGGCCCCCATCACATCAGCACCGCAGCCGTCTTATCGCTATCACTCAGTGCTCACTTCAAGTTGTGAGTGCATAAGGAAGGAGAAACATCCCATTTCAGCACTTTGAGGTTCCTCCACTTGGCCTCAATATCTCCCCCACTCTTTCACGTGTCACATCTTCTTTGCTGCACCCAGATCTGCAGCGCAAGCCGCCTCCGCCGCTGCACAGAGACGAGTGTGGCCTTATAGATAAATGGCTGGTTTGGGATCAGGGCGGCCAGAAAGAGGCTCCCGACAGCTGCTGATGTGATAGCTCTGCGACCGAATGGCCTAAAAAGATCTCCGCCTGGCTGCAAAACAGGTTTCTGGGACAAGTTACCACATAAGAGGAAGATGGAAAAGAGGCGAACAGTATTGAGAGAAGAAATGATCAGGAAAAAACAAAAGAGAGATGGAATAAGAGGAGAAAAAAAACTGCAAAGTGGCAGCAGGAACACAATCCATCAGGGTGTCTGTCTGCGTCTCCTCCATCTTGATGCATGCTAATGAAAGCAGCTAAAGGAGCCTGATGAGACTTCACAGATCCAGGGCCGGGACAGAGGAGGGAAGCCAGCGTCCCCCGAGTCTGACTGACACACACAGACACACACACACAAAAGAGTCATGGAGAGATCTAACCTATTTCCATTAAAGAGATTCTGCTGCTGTCAGAGACGGCAGCCTCGATTATATATTTAAAAAAACTGGTCGCAGACTTTATCCCCGATCCTGTCGAACGATCGCATCAAAGAGTGCGTTCAAGAAAACAAATTAAAATTACATGTAGCCTGCTTCTGCAGCTTACACGCAGAGTGGAGATATTAATAGGGAATATCACAGACACACGCTGATTTTGGCACAGGCATCAATATTTCATGAAATCCTCGAATTTTGAAGAAGGCGTGTGTCTTAAGGCCGCCCTCTAAAAGACGAGGAGACGAATCGTCAGCTGACAAGACCCAGATCTGACCAGATTTTGTCAGTTCAGTCCGTACACTTTCTGTTTGTTTTGTCTTTTTATATGGAGCAACATGCAGGTACATAATAACGATTAAAACACTGAAACAGGAAGTGCGAGGCGCCACACCACACGTGCACCAAGTGATTAACTCTGAAAAAACAATTATGGAAAATCTGTAGCCCTGCTCAGACTGCCCGTTCAAGGCTGGATCTTTACGCCCCCTGTGACGTCTCGCCTTTACTGTGAATAAAGACGTAATGGCGGGATGAAGTAACCTCCCCTCTGTACCGTCTTCTGAGGTAGTAAGAGAGGCGAGGTGAATGTTCAGAGATGTAATGACGACTGAGCTCAGGTACGGAGCTGTTGTAGAAAGGGCTTCTAACCACAAGATCTCAGAAGGAGCCGGGAGATGAGCCGACTGATTTTCAGGTGCCGGGCTTCAGGACTGCAAACCAAGCTGTTGCTAACTTAAACTCACCGTCTTCCTTTTGACGCTCATGAAAAACTCTGATCAAGCTGCTTTTTAACTGGTCAAACTGGAGACTTTTATTGGCTGAGTTGGTAGCTTTGCTGTGTCGCTGAACTTAAACGACAGATGAAATAGGACACCCTACATATACAACTGGTTAATCCAATTCTACTGACAAAACTCTGAGTCGAGAGCAGCCTTAAGTGTGTGTGTGTGTGTGTGAGTGTGAGTGTGTGTGTGTGTGTGTGTGTGAGTGTGAGTGTGAGTGTGTGTGTGTGTGTGTGTGTGTGTGTGTGTGTGTGTTGGGATCCCAGAGGTCAGCCCGACTGGTGCCTTGTTAATGAGATGGGGTCAAAGGGCAGGACTGACCATAATGGACCGATCATGACTCCTCACACACACAAAGAGAGACTTCAGCGTGTCTTAAAGTGTCTCCATCTTTATTGTTCTTACTTTTTTTTTTATTTGCCCTCTGCATCGCTCTCCTCACTTCATCCTCTCTCCCTCTCTCTCTCTTTTCCTCCACTCCTCCCTCTCTCCCTCCCTCCCTCTCTCTCTCTCTCTCTCTCCCTTTCTCCCTCCCTCTCTCTCTCTCTCTCTCTCGCTCTCTCTCTCGCTCTCTCCCTCCCTCCCTCCCTCCCTCTCTCTGTCTCTCTCTCCCTCCCTCTCCCTCCCTTCTCTCCCTCCCTCCCTCTCTCCCTCCCTCTCTCTGTCTCTCTCTCCCTCCCTCTCTCTCTCCCTCCCTCTCTCTCTCTCTCTCCCTCTCTCTCTCCCTCCCTCTCCCTCCCTTCTCTCCCTCCCTCCCTCTCTCCCCCCCTCTCTCCCTCTCTCTCTCTCTCCCTCCCTCTCTCTCTCTCTCCCTCCCTCTCTCTCTCTCTCTCTCTCTCTCCCTCCCTCCCTCGCTCCCTCTCTCGCTCCAGGGCACTATATTCACTGTTGCCTCTCTATGAGAGTCTGCTATTTAAAACACTTAGAAGTGATTTAGTGCCCACGGAGGCTATTCCATTAGCTGCTCTATGTATTTATCATGGCTCTCCCACTCTCGCCAGATTGCTAACTCTACAATTTTCTCTCCTTCCCCCTTCTTTCATTTTCTACTTCACTTTCTCTCACACACACACACAATTCCCACCTCTGCAAATCTCTCTTCATCTCTCTTCTCTTCTCTTAAAGCTTTATTACGGACCAGTGTAGCGTGTCTTATTTATTGTTGGGTTTTCTCTGCGTTCTCCTCTCTGGTTTCCATCCCAGCGTTTTAATATAACTCAATATTTCTGAGACATTAGCACAAGAGGCATGAACAAACAAGACCTTCTAAGGCGTGTCACGACAAGATCGTGAGGAGGAAGTCTTAATGAACTCATTAGCATGAGAGTCAAACTTGAAGTATCAGGAAGAGAAAGACAATCAGAAGACAAGGTTTACTTTCTTTTCTGTAACTCTCATGTCTTAGTTTGGCAGCCTCTCGCTTCTTTCCCATTTTTAAGTATTTTTACTCACTTTTTATTTCATTTTGAAGATTGTATTTCACATTTCATACGTCTTCTGTTTTGGGTTTAGTGTCCAAATAAGACATTAGCAGGTGTCTAGCACACACACACACACACACACACACACGCCTCAATATTTTCTTTATGTTCATGTTTAAAATAAGAATTGAATAAATTAGTAACTTGAGAATTAAGTGAAGAGAAAGACGTCAAAATAAGAAAGCGATTAGAGACTTTAATGTGGATCCTGACATCGGTACAGGACGTACACAGGATCGAGAAGCCGCCTCTTCGGACCTCAGCAGAACAGAAAACAGGATACGAGTAAAGTCAACTCTTTCAAAATAAAGTTGACCTTTAAGTTTAAAAAGAGAAGAGGATTGAACGTCCTAGTCGTGAAAAAAGACGACAAATTGTCCAAATTCATTCTCATCAATCCATCGTCTCTCCGTAGGATGGTCGGTTGGCCGTGAACGACCAGATGATCGCAGTGAACGGCGAGTCGCTGCTCGGACGCTCCAACCACGCCGCCATGGAGACTCTGAGACGCTCCATGTCGTCGGAGGGGAACAGCAGAGGAACCATCCAGCTGGTCGTGCTCCGAGCACCCAGACAGGTACGACAGATACACCTAACCTCTCTGATGTCGTTTCAAACACTTCTGCAACACCCGGGACGTTTTAACGGCCCCCACAGGTGGAGCTTTTACTGCATGTTTCACATTGTGTTCCATGATTTACTCGTACAATGGAGGTTAAATGACGCTCTTTCTGTTTGTAAAATCAACATAAAGAGAAGCGAGAGACATTTTGAGGTCATGGAAATGTTCTTAGAAAGGCAGAGAGGTTTCATATCACTGGATTTGAAGGATTTTTACTCTCTGCAGAAGTCCAATGACAGAATATTAAAACTCTCTAAATCTATAAAAACAATGACTTTAAATCGCGCTGCATGCGGGGCAGTGTGATGCATGTTTTAGACTCCCTGGATTTGTTTTGATAAATTTGGCGTCATGAAACATTGAGGGAATAAGTCTGCATTATGAAGCCGTTTGCAGAGTCTGATATGTTCAAAGATTATTCTGAAGTATCTGGCAGAAACTATGACGGCAAAATCAACGGCATGTCGTTCTGTATCAGGATCCTTTCAGGGAGGAACATAATGTACAGCAGCTGACCTACATGTGTCCCGACAACATGAGACCATCGTGAGCCACTTCAGAACCTAAAAAAGACTAACACATTTTAGAGGATTACTGGAAACCATTATGCTGTTTTTCCCCTCATATTCTGAATACTCAAAAAGGACATCAGCGCAGTCGTCGTAGTAAACACTTTGGTGATCGTGCTTTTTTTTAAAGATTTGTTTTGGGGGCGTTTGTGCCCTTTATTTAGAGATCAAAAAGAGTCATCAATCAGGGACAGAGAGGGAGTGGGGAATGACATGCGGGAAGGAGCCACATGAACCTGGACCGCCCACCCCGAGTACTACAGCCTCCGTACCTGGGCATGCACACTAACCACTAGGCTACAGGCGCCCTGACGATCATGCTTTTTGCAAAATCTGTAGAAGACAAGAGGTCGAGAAGTATCAGTTTTAAAGTGAAGTTGGGTCTTTTATCAGGGAGAAGAGGTGAAGTAAGTAACGTTTATTTATAGAGCATCTTTCAAGAACAGACGTCACAAAGTGCTTCACAATAAAGGATTGAGCAGAGACATAACAAACAGACAGTCACATTAAATCAAACAGACAGATAAAACAACGTCAAGTCCGAACAGATGAGTCTTTAGCTGCTTTTTTAAAAGTGTCCACAGAGTTCACGGCTCTCAGTTCAGGGGGGAAAACAGACCCAAAATGTAGGTGCCACAACCTCAAAGGCACAGTCCTGTTTTGTTTTCAGCCTCGTGCCAGGAACAACCCCGTTAACGGTCACAGTTCAGGCTCTGTTTGATGTCATGTCACTGTAAGCTGAAGCAAAGATATCTGTTTTTAAGGACAGAAACAGTCGTTCAATCAGCGTATCCACAAGTCAGAGGGGAATTCCAAGATTTTTATACAAATATCGAGGTCTGAAAAGAGAAAAAACGAAGGTACCAGACTCCCCTGAAAAAAACGGATTCTTCCTCACAAGCTGCGGGAGTTTCTTGTGCACTGCTGCCTCTATCACTCAGCTTGTTCTCGTTATTGTGAGTTGGAGAAACATTATGTTGGATATTAAACAACAGGAAAAACGATAACAAAAACCAGCAACACCAGACGTCAGTGAGGTAAAATGACTGGTTTTGTCAGTGGAATCTGGTGGCATTGAAGGGAGTTTTCTGTTTCTAGTTTTTAAGAAGCAACTTCCTCTTTGATGAAACATCGCAGTCACACCGACTGAGGTGAAGAGTTCTGCATGCTAAATTCATGGTGTCTAGTAGCTTTGCAGAGAGACTTCTATATTGTCTATTTCACCTCCAAACATCTTACTCTTTGACAAAAAGGTCTACCAGCGTATGGATATGGTGTTACTTTAACCAGAAGCAGCCCGCTCTCCTTAGCCACCAAACCGGCTACCATGAACAAATCATTTTTTGTTGAATTGTAAGTAAGACCATTGTTGTTAAATGAACCATTATCGTCCCATTAACCTCAAATGACCTGACTGATCAAGGCAGCAGTAGACGAGCAACTCCTGTTCTCTACACGGTAAAATAACTGGTTTTGTCAATGGAGTCTGGTGGCTTCGAAGGGAGTGATGTAACAGCTGCTTCTGGTTAACAATAAGGATCTTATGGCGCACTCACACAAGGCAAAGTTGTCCAGTACTGTGCTTAAGCACGATTGCCCCCCCCCTGGCTGGCCTGCACTCACGCTGCTCCAGGACTAACCGGGCCCGAGCACGGTTACCTCTTGTACATAACGCTTTCATACAACTGCATGAACTGTACCGTGCTGAAGCACACCTCTTCCAAGCGTGCCAGATTGCACAGATTGCCTAACGTGAGTGCGTCCTTACTCTCAAACAAAAAGGTTTACCTCAGTCTGGACTTTTGCTGTTATGTTGTCACACACTTTGAATAGCGATCTAAGCCTGTCAGTCGCAAATAACAAGCTTATTGTAAAAACAACCTATTTGAAGCTGCAACCTAAAGAAATCCATTTGAGCCATTCAAAACAATTTGTATTTAACTCTTTGAAACCCAAAAGTCTGTTATAATCAGACCCTTGTTTGAAATCCACGACAGTTAAATAGTTCATATTTCTCCTTTTTCAGAGTGGTAGTTCCAGCCCTGCACCAAACTCGGCCACAAATGGACCCGCCTCCCATCGACCATACACCCCAACATCCTCTAACAATCAGGTACGGACGGGTGACGCCTCCTTTCAGCAGCAGCCGCCTCTCCCTCACCGCTCCTCCTCTCTCCTCCCCACACTGAGGAGGCGAGCGTCAGAGCCGCTGCCTCACAGCCACAGGCAACGCTACACACAGAGGCCGGGGGAGACGCACACCAGATACACATATGGGTTCAACCAGACGGAGAGGGAGAGGCAGAGCGGTTACAGGTTTGGGTTTGTACAGAGGGATGCTGAGTACAGTGATGATGAAGGCGGGTACGCAGAGAAAGAAAGCCAGGTTTCGGGGTACGAGTTTGGGTTTGTTTCTCACAGCAACACGATGAGCAGCTTCAACACACACACAAACTTGAACAGAGAGAGCTACGATCACAGATACACACATGGACACACACGTAGTCGAACTCTTGTAGACATGCAGGGACACACGACACCTGACAGCATATACTGTGACACACACAGCCGCAGGTCCAGACACGCACGCAGTCGCACACTTGACACCATCCACACACAGGACAGGTGTCGGAGTAACGCGTACGCCGAAAACATCCGAGCCATGGCGGGGCAGATGTACGGAGACCCGCCCTCACACAGAAGGATACACTCGCCCAGCCCCAACAGGAACACACACAAATCTGTGGACAGATACTTAGACGCACACACGCATAACTACGCACACAACCGGGCGCTAACCAGACAGCATCACCTCCAGTTTTCAGGTGGCCTCTGACGATGACAACATCTGGGTTTATACATAGTATACATTTAGCTGCAGATAAGAGCTTTTTTAATCGTGAAATTAAACAAATAGGCACAAAATTATAAACTCAAAGAAAAGCACGGCTTACAAAATATGTGCAAAAAGGTAATTTATGCAATTATATCTTGGGTTTCAGACATTTTTTAAACATATTTAGAGCATTATTTAGATTTTAAAGACATTTCTCTTGATCATAAAATGAGAAAAAATCAGTGAAACATGCATTGAAAGGAGTGAAAAAGGTAATTTCTGCAAAAATATCTTTGTTTGGCTATATTTTAAAGGTCACATATTCTTCAAAATCCACTTCACCATGTTCCTCAGACACTAACATGTGTCTCTAGTCCGTCTACAAACCCCCCAATGATGAGAAAAGTCCATCCTCTCCGTCTTTTGCCTGCTCCACTTTTCAGAAAATGTGTGCTCAAACAGGCCGTTTGGAGATTTTCCCTTCATGACATCACAAAGGGCAGTAACCCCTCCCCCAGGTGGGTGACACTCCCACAGCTAGGTGTTTGTTCTGCCCTCTGAGTCTGCCTTCTCACCGTAAACAATAGGGCATGGATCGAGAAAGCCCAAGCCACCCAAGCCCTTCCAGAGAGGGGCGTGGTCAGACACAGCTCATTTACGTTTAAAGCTACAGACACAGAAACAGCCTGTTCTGAGCAGGGCTGAAATAGAGGGGTTTATAGGCATGATCAAATACAGGATCAGAGTGGATTTAGAACAAGAAACTTCACACACATGTTTTGAGGACATATTCATACGACTCTTTCTTAGATTGCACGCCTGCAAACAGTTTAAAAGACTTCACATGTCGGTTTTATTCAAATAAAATGATGAAGAAAATGTTCCTTTTTCCTCCTCTGCACCAAATCCTTCAAATGTTTATGCAGAAAGTTTGAGTGATTGATATAAAACAATTAATCCGCCTGAAAGCTTTTCCCTCCGCCACCGTCACGAACTCGCACCAAATGAACTTGTTAAAATATGATCCATAAACTCAGCGCTAAAGTACATTCTTCACTGCCTTCTTTCTGTCACATTTGTTTGAACTCTCTAATTAGCTGCAGCGCTGATTTCTCTCTGAATCTCTCCACCAATCAAGCGCTGGCTTTTCTACAGTCTGTACATTTTTTTTTTTTTTACTCTAACCTGTTTGTAAAATGTTTTGTAACCTTTCCCCTTTTTTAATTTTCACGTGAATGTACGCTTGCTTTTCTGCCTCACCTGCACTGTTTCTCCTCTGTTGAATAAAAACTCATCTGAAGCCTCCTGCATGCCTGTCTCTGTTTCTCTGTTGGGTTTTCAACAATCTACCTTCCTCTTTGCTCCTCTCCCTTTTTTTTTTAATTCACTGATATTTGGGTTCCTGCTCCTCTTGTTTGGCCTCCTTTCTAGTTTCCCTCCTCTTTTTAACCCTTGCTATTCACGCTAAGCTGAAAAAAAAAGGGACACATTTAAAGGCTCAGTATGTAAATTCAGCCACCAGGGGGCTCTCATTCAATGCAATAACAAAAAGATGACGTCGAGACTGGCGGGGAATCATGGGAGTGATTCTCTCCGCTACTCCACCCCACCACACCCAATGAAAATGCACTCCGAGTTTACCGTAGTCAAGGCTAACGGGCGAAACCGACCTGAGGAAGAGAATATGTTTACAGACGATGTATCCAAGTATGATTTACATGACGCTTCTAACACAGCAGCTCATACAGCAACAGTACAGCAGCTTTCTGAAGAAATATCCGCTTCCTTATGTAGCGGCCTTTGACGTGACATCCGCAGTTTCCATGGCAGCGATAAACATATCCTGTGCGGCTCCACAACAAGACATGTCCCGTTACACCAATAAAATTAGGGATTTCTGTTTGTTCTGTTTTAACTTTTTCAATTGTGTGCAAGCATTTTTTCCTAATTTAAGAGCATCGATTAGATCAGTGGTTCTCAACTCGTCTAGCCTCAGGACCCACCACCAACTCCTCAGTGAAAATCGAGACCCAAATTTCTGATATTTTCCGAGTAATCAGATTTATTCACTGAAAAATGGTTTGGACCTCAGTCGGTACAAAACATGTGACAGAAGCAAGAAACTGAACAAAGCCCAGACTTGTTTACACACATAAGGGCCCAGGATTGAAAATAGTGACACATAAGAATGAATTCCACGAAGAGTTACATAAATGCTCTTGAATTACAAACAGGCATGAATGCTATAACGGTGAACAGGCTCCCTTTTTACATGTGATTAAAGGGTTAAAAATACAAATATGACTTCATGGACCGTGTTAACCTTTGCTTATTTTGTTACCTCCTCCTTTCTGTGTGTTGTGATGCCGTTGTCTTAAAAAATCCGCTCACATTAACATGCAGAGACGCTCGTCTCTCTGCAGCTACGACTTCTTTTGATCTCAGGTGCTAAAGGTGTGAGCAAAATTAGAATCAATCGCAAAGTCACACAAGGACTCGTGTTCGACAAACGCTTGAAAAGCAACACGAATGTCTGGATGAACGGACTGATGAAGACATCAAACGTGACAGATGGTGTAAAAAACCCCAAAACGAGTCGTTTCTTAGTTAAAGCTGCGGATTCAGTTCAATGACGGACCGTGACTGACACTGAGCTGATGCTTAGTCATAGTGTGTGCACCTGCCCTTTGTGGTATTTACATCTCATCTATACCATATTCCCTTTAGTGTGTGTGTGTGTGTGTGTGTGTGTGTTTTAGGTATCCAAGCCTGCAGACAAATCCTATCAAAGCTAGTTCAAAGTTCACTTTATATCTGCATAGTCTTCTTCTGTCATCACCAACCAGCCAGACTGGTGACAGGGCCGCAGGGCAGCTCAATGAAACTCCCCGAGCCCCCTCGTAGTCGCCCCTCATAGCCCCCCCATTGTCTCGTTTTCTCTGCCGAGCTACCTTACCATCACAATCTGCTTTATTGCACCGAAAAACATACAAGAAATCTGTCTCTAAGTCTTTTACCATGAGCTAAATGAAAAAGAAACAATTCAAATATTGAAGCATATTAAATTCAAAATGAACCAGTAATATGTCGGCTGTGTCGGGTTAAACTTGCATATCGACCGGAGCGATGTGTCACCACACTTAGCACAGGCGTGTGGACGTTAACCTGCAAGGAGGA
Source organism: Tautogolabrus adspersus (assembly GCA_020745685.1). Classification (NCBI taxonomy): domain Eukaryota; kingdom Metazoa; phylum Chordata; class Actinopteri; order Labriformes; family Labridae; genus Tautogolabrus; species Tautogolabrus adspersus. The sequence goes on from CM036557.1 coordinate 2,804,687, forward strand.
CTGAAGGCTGGTGTTGTTAGCAATGCTAACGTTAGCCACGCTATGCAAACCTTTTACAGACGGCCAAATACATCCCACAATGCACTGCTTTCACTGCAGGACGTGAACTGGCACCTCTCCAGCTACCAGCCCAATGTCCAGACTTGATCCGTACCGTGATTTAAGCCGCGACCCTCCATTTCCCAACCCAATCCTTACAGACTGAGCTACTGCTGCCCGCAACAAAGTGCAATCATTAGCATGATACCACCATTAACTTTTGTTTTTGACATTATTCACGCTAAATATCTACATGTTGGCCTCCACATTGAGAGCGTGATAGCACGCCATGTTTACTTACAGTCAGCCAGGCAGAGCTGCAAACAAGGCTGAGGATTTAAAAACTTACAGAAAGTTTGGTGCTGCCATCGCTAACACTTTAGCATTGGGTGCATCTGAATCCTGCTTTGAGTGTTTGTTTTTGTTTGCTTACAGAGATTAGCATCTGGACTGTGAAGATTTCCATCAAATCAAGCAGTCGTCCTTTATTTCCGTCTGTTGGATTTGATTTTCTATCAAAAGCAAGCAGCATTTGTGATTTGATCCCACATGAGTGATGGAGAGTCACATTTTAATTCCAACAAACGCTGATGACAATTTCAAAAACGTCGGAAGGAGATGGGATGACAACAGCTTGTGCTCTTTTTGTCTTCCTCCCTCTTGTTCTCACTTCGCTGTCCTGGAAGATTTTGGACTGAGACTTTCAAATCTTTAATTAAACAAAAGATTGCCTCTCCTAAAACGTATCTGTGGCTCCTTTCCTCCAGGTCAGTGCAGCTTAAAGAACAAGTCACAGACAAACCAAAGAGGCTAATACAGTGTAGAAATATTTTCTCTCTTTCGCTGTTTTGCTCTCCATCCTGAGCCGTGCGATATGTGGGTGCGTTTGGGTGACACAGGAGGGTGAGGCAATACTAAGCCTCTCAGCAGCCTATTGTATGCAGCTGTAGGTTGGGGGCTGGCTGGATAGATGGACCCCCCCACCCTCCCTGTTTACTTATTGTTGTGGGATTAAGATATCTGACTGCCTGTCTGCCAGGCTGCTTGAAAAGCCCGAGGCGAGTCGTCGGTTTGTGCAGGATGGAGGGATGAAACGGAGGGATGTGATGTGATTTATACGTCTTGCACATAAATCAGAAGAGCTGTCAGAAGTTTGTGTGCACACGCATACGCTGCACATATATGAGCTCAGAGTGATTGACAGCTACGATGTGGAGACGTATTAACATGTATGGTAGGTGCTAATGATACCCCGGGGACTCCATGACATTGTGAGCACACCCCACCCAAAGCTTTGATATGACGGAGATATTAAAACACCTTTCATTGTTGTGCAGAGGATTAGTATTTGTGTGTGTGTGACAGCTGTAGCTCCCATCTCTTTGACCGTGCAGAAACAACTCCTTTCATCCTCCACCAGCACTTCCAGTCCCTATCTCCACCAGCAGGGAGGGGGTCCTTTGTAGTGCTGGATGGCCGGTCGATAACACGCCAGTCAGTGCTCTCAGGATTATCTTAATTACCGTGTTTCCATTTGTGCACATGAAGAGAATCCCCATGTTTTCTGAAGTGACACAGTGTTGAAAGGACCGTCCATATATGTTCACATAAAATCTGCTCACTTTTGGTGGAGTTTCAAATTGTCAGCTTGATTTATGGCAAATATGATTTGTGATATGACATCATCATCAGTCTTAAATCCTAGTTTTGAAATCAGACACAGAGTCTGCGCAGTTCAATCCCTGCCATTCAATCAGTTTCTCTCTCTCTCTCTCTCTCTCTGTCTCTCTCTCCCCTCGTCGTGTCTCTCTCTGTCTCCCTCTCTTTGTCTGTCCCTCTCTCTCTCCCCTTGTTGTGTCTCACTCTGTCTCTCTCTCTCTCTATGTCTCTCTCTCTCTCCCCTCGTTGTGTCTCAGTCTGTCTCTCTCTTTTCGTCTGTTTCTCTCTCCCCTCGTCGTGTCTCACTCTGTCTCTCTCTCTTCGTCTGTCTTTCTCTCCCCTCGTTGTCTCACTCTGTCTCTCTCTCTTCGTTAAGTACACATTCACATTCATTTCTTTGGTTTCACTTGAAGTTTTTTGTGGCAAATAGTTTATCCTTTGTCCTTTTTATTAATTCTACATGTTAATTAACGCATTCACTGTCCAACCGAAAGAGCGGAGGAGAGCATACTGACAGACAGAAGACATAATGAAGCAGTTTCATAATGTGCGCGAGGATCGCACCGGTCACAGGATACAAACGTCCTCACCCCTTCACGCCTTCTCACTCGTTGTGAATTGTCCTGAATATCACCCGCTGCGACTTCACACAGAAAGTGTGCCGGGGGGGATTTCAGGTATTTGGGTTGAAAAATTTGGTGCAGCTCACCCCGAAACTGCATGTGTGGAAACAGTGCGTCATCAGCGCATACGTGCATGAACGGGTGAACGTGACACGTAGTGTGAATCCCGTCGAGTGGTCAGAAGTTGAAAAGTGCCATATAAGTATACTTCCATTTACCGTTTTAACCTTTAAAGCTGCAGACCTGATGCCTAAACGTGTTTAATTTCATCAACTCTGTGTAGGAATGATTCAGTTTTTGAATCCCCACAGGCAGTCGATCACTGTTAACGATCATCACTATAAACTGTTGTCTCCGTTTTCAGCTTCACTGCTGTTATGTACCGATGCTCGTCTTTGACCGTCCTCCCATAACAACACTCTCCTCCTAAACGCCTCGCTGCCGATAAGCAAAAGAAACTGTTTTAGTCTGAATTGCTGACAAATTTCTCTCCCAATAACGATCAACTCGACTTCTTTGTGATATGTTGTTCATCGCCCTCGCTGTCTGCACGCCGAGTTAAATACCTCCGAGGATTGTTCTAAATCTGCTCCTCTCTGTTCTCGTGTCACCATCTGAGGAGAATCGTAATTGATTGGTTACAAATTTGACACTGCGACTACAGAACGGATGTTAAGTTTTTAAATCCTGCTTGTTTTTGTCGAGTCGATGTGTGTTTGAATAAAGTGCAAGCGCTCCTCCTGCATGTCAAGATTTACCTTGAAAGCAGATTTTTCCGTGATGATTTGTAGAATAAATCCAGGACGGATCATGAATATCTTGATCCTCGCTGAAGATAAGATTGTGGTTGAATTATGAACACCTGACCTGTTGAGGTTCAGTGTATTTGACACTTTGGTCTGTTTGTTTGAGGCTTGTGTGAAAGCTGTCAATCGAACTCTTGTGCAGACGAGGGAAAGAAAGTATTTTATTTAACTTCAGGCTTTCTTAGAATCGACATGAAGAGAATGACATCACAGTTAGATTTACTGCACAGCCCTGTTTCTAGTTTGTGATAGCTAGCTTCCGCATTTTAAATTAAAATAACATGTTTTGATAGATTGTGTGGATCAGTACCTATGAACTGTGATGTGTGCGGTGACACGTTACCCTGAGGCTATTCCTCTTCACACTATAAAAGTTTAACCTGTTGTAATTTTTCATAAATGACATCTTTGGCTTGGATTTGGTCCGGATATGATCCTTTTAAAATCATTTCCATCATCTCTGTCTTTGTGCACAGGAGCCTTGGGGCTACAATGCCTACCAGGGACCCCCAGGACCTTCCAGGCCCCCGACAGCAGAGCTCACCATGAACAGCCCGAGTCCCACTCCACCGCCGAGCAACAACTACACGTACGGAGACGCCGGAAGTGGTGAGCAAACACTCGACAAAAATCACTCGGTGCACAATGTTTGTCCATTTGAACTGTCGGATAGTCAACATGAAGGCTCGGAGTGTTTGTGTACTCGCGTTATCTGAGTGTGTGCACACAGTTTGTTTGTCAGCCTGTGTGTGTGCGCGTCCATACATGTGACGCTCAGCCAATGCTCGTGACTTTGTCAGAACACTATAGCATCCACTCGAAGCATCTTTACAGCTCGGCGTTACAAACTCATCCCAGCTCTGTCTTTATACCTCGTCTCACTCTCACCCCTGCATATTTATAGCAGCTAGAAAGGGAAGTCATTAAATGTGTCTTTTTTTTTTATCTGAACGCGGCGCTTGCTTTTTCATGTGCTAAAGATCTGACCTTGGAATCATTACGCTGATGAAACGGCTTCTAAGTGGGCCAGATTTGCATACAGGGTATTGTGCTGCACGCCGTGTTAAGGAGAAAAAAAAAGACGAACAAACTGCTTTAAATTCATTCTTTATCTCTCTCTCTCCCTCGTCTCCCCCTCCTCCCTCACCCACTGGGATACAGGGATGCTTGTCTTTCTTCCTCAGACTCCGTCAGCTCTCCATCAGGCTGCAGCAGCCGTACAGTAACAGTCATTTAAACGGGGTGGGGGGATTTAAACACAAAGGATTTACAGTGGGGAAATGATGCGCTCCCGGGGTTTACTCTTTATGGAAATGTTTCAGGAAGTTGTGAGGAAGTTAAAATGAGGCTTTTGTATGGAAATGATTATTTGTGTGTGTGTGTGTGGGTTTTGTTTGGATGTGCATTGTGTATTGTGTGTTTGGATATGTGCGTGTGTGTGCGGTTTCTCTGCACAGCTTTCTTTCTAAATGTTTGACCTCGCTCAGCTCTCAACTCCTCCTCATGTGATGTGTTTAAACATCCTGTTATTGCAGAGTTTGTCCCGACAACAACGAGCTGATAACGGACTATATTCAGAAAAACAAGATACAATTCAGCATAGGAGGAAAATGTGCATTTGTTTGACTTTTTTTACTTTTAGCCTTTATTGGATAGGACAGTGGATAGAGGAGTGAGAGAGAGTGGGGGATGACAGTGACACAGGTCGGACTCAAACCTGGGCCGCCTGCCTGGAGGGCTACAGTCTCTGCACATGGGGCGTGACCTCACTGCTAGGCCACCTGCTCCTCAGCACCTTTCCTTTGAACATCGTCACTGTCAAGAGCAACCTTTTAGAAGCTTTGAGTTTGACATCTTTACAAAGGAAGAACGTGCAACTTTATGATTCCACACACTGATTCACTAAATCAACATCATAGGTTGTTTAAGAAGGATTACAAAAACAATTCTCCACAATGTCCCATCATAGACCTCCATGTGGTTCATGGAGTCCTCCTCTGTGCGACGCTCAAAAGAGTCCCACCTGAAGGGCCCGGAACACGGCTATGCTTTTACACTGTCTCTGAATCTCACTAAATGAACGAGAAAACAATCACCGTTGTCTGTTTTTCCAAGTTGGCTTTGTTTTCCAAATCAATGGTTTTGTTTTTGTTTTTTCTTCAGCTGGGTATCCCGCTGCGACAACCA